>UFQX01000440.1:233878-435978 GCA_900497675.1 Arapaima gigas
GGGGGAAAAAAAAAAAAAAAAAAAAAAAAAAAAAAAAAAAAAAAAAAAAAAGTGAGGAACTGCTGGGGGAACGCAAGGGGAGGGAGAGAGAGACAGCGAGATAGTGAGTGTGTGTGTGTTTGTGTGTCCAGACACCCCAACAGAAAAATAGGCTGAATTCTGTGAGGTTTTCTAAACATTTACAAGAGGAAAAAAAATAAAAAATAAAAAACACTGGTCAATCCTAGTCAACATCTGATGTCCCTTTTTAAAGAAGTCTTTTTTTTTGTCTTTTGCATGACCTACAACAAATACAATCACACAATACAACGTCTGCTTGAGCAGGAGGGAAACACACTCTTCCTCAGTGCCAGTGTGGGTCTCAATCTGGCTCCACACAAATGAAGAGCAGTTTCACTTCTTCAGTGGCTGGTAAACGGAGGCATTGGGATCCAGGGCTGAGGGGCTCGTGTCCATGAATTTAGAGGAGTAATGTGGGGTCACAGGGGTCATGTTGTTGGTGTCTGCCGTGTATGCCAGACTGGGCATGACCGCCATCACCTCAGCTATCTTCTGCTTCAGCTCTTTGATCTCCTGGTCCTTCTGCAAGATCTGGCCTGCAGAGACACCATGAGGGTAGAGCAGTGAGACAGGGCTGAGGTATTAGCTTTGCTGTACTCACAGGCTCCGCAGGAGGAATAGAACCACATCTAGGTCGCGGTGCAAAAGCACACACTGACAGGCATTACCATCTAAACACACACTTAGTCATCATTCAGCAGCTGCACTTCCAATGTAAACCATGCTCTAGCATGCAGTCCCACAAGACCAACAGACTAGAGGAATAAAGTGAGGATTAAGGAGAGGTGAGACCACAGTGCAACTAGGTCTGACCTTGGGCGATCTCCAGCTGCCTCTTGGCGTCCCCTAGTGCAGAGAAGAGGTCCAGCTTGATACGTGTCTCGGCGCTCAGGCTGTTCTCCAGATGCTGCGTCTTGTCCTGCATGGCGGACAGCGCTGACATCAGCACCTCCGTGTCTTTCTCATTCTCCTTGTACTTGCGAAGCTCCTGCAGGGCGTTGGACACAGACATTCAATCAGACCTTTCTACCTGGTCATATCCACCTGCAGGGGGTAGACATGGAGGGATCTCGGGTGCTTGCGTGTCTACATGTATGTAGCTGGATCCTCACCTGCACCTTCATCTCCATGTCTCGGATCTGCTCCTCTTTGACTTTCAGGTCGATGGAGAGCTTCTTGCACTCAGACTCCAGATCACGCACACGACTCCTCAGTGTCTCTGTGCACTCCCCCCTGCAAGGACAGGTATCACCGCTGACCATTAACCAACAACTGTCACATGTAGGAATTTTGCACCTGAGCTGAAAAGGTGTCCAGCTCACATCAAGACTTCATTACTTCCACTCAGCACCCAAACAAGCACTTTTGTATCTGATATAATTAAAAACTTAAATTACTTTTTTCTCTTCACTCAAATGAAGAGAACCACATGTATTGCCACAGTGCTCCTAAGAACTACCACATATATAGGAAATATTTAAATTCATACAAAGATTTATGATTTGATACCTGTAAGCTTTTCATCTGTAATGAACATTTAAGCACATATTGAAAGTGTCCTTATAATACTGGCTCAAACAATTTTTTTTTTTTTTTTTTATTAACAAAAGTGTCAACACACTCAAAGTGTGTGTGAGTGTGTGTAACATGATGGCAATCAAACTGGAGGTTTCAGGACTGCAGTTACACAAAAAGCCATTATCCTCCAAAAGCCACAATGCATTTGATTTTGCTAAAAACAACAATCCATGCGTTTTCTGAATAATAACCTCTACTATTGGCTTTTTATAGTTCAGGCAGTTAACGGTGAAGCAACAAGACAACCCCCCCCCCCCCGGGGCTTTAAACCCATTCTTACGTGGTCAATAACCCCATGAGCACCCTGCAGTGTGTGACAACTGGAAGAGATGCAGTCAGCTAGCACTCAGGGCTGGTCAGGGGTGGTTGGTACCTGGAGGCAGCAGCCAGTGCTACCGCCCGCGCTGCCGTGGCCTCCTCTAGCTTCTTGCGCTTCTTCTCCTCAGCTAGCTGCTTCTCGGCAGTGGCGCGTGCCTCCTGCTCAGCTTTCAGCCTTTTCTCCAACTGGCCCATGGCCTGCTTGTCCTTCTGCTTGGCCTGGACAGCGTTGTGGAGCCTGGGGACAGAGGGTACCATGAGGTACAATGGGCTCACATACCTGTGACACTGCCCTTTAGAAAATTGGGCCCCTTACTTATTCTGTAGCAGCTCATTGTCTTGCCGCAGCTGACCCAGCTCTGAGCGGATGTTTCTCTCTGTGCTACTCAGAGAGCCGATCTGGCTGCGTAGCTCCTGCTCTGACTGCCGGCTTGCTTGCAGGTCTGCCTTTAGCTTCTTCACATCCTGCTCCAGCCTGGCCAGCAAAGGACAAGGTGTTAGCATGAGTGTTAGTGCTAGAGCTAATGCTAGCTGCCACAGTATAACAGTGTGTTGCAACACAAATGAGAGACATGAGCATCACCAGGTACAAACTAACAAACCATCGCTGTCACTCACTTCTCATCTTCTTATACAACAAGACATTTAGTAATAATATTTGTGAAAAAATGCAAACAATTTAAACAGTGCAATTCAGTGTAACAATGTGAACACAGTTAATGACCAGTGCTGTCACAGACATTCAAAGCACAAGCTACATTCTTCATACATTCTACTTTCTCTAACCTTTTGATTAAATTTCTTTTTTCCTCTGTAGTGAGAGCTTTCCTCTTTCTCTACTTCTCCCCCCCAAACACTTTTTCAACTTTTTTGTGATCCATGGTCTCAGTTTGGGAAAGTATTCAACAAATGAGAAGGAACTATGGGAATATGAGGTGCAACAGTGAACAAAGTCTGCAACTAACCCTCTTGATACAGCTGAACTGACACAAAACTGCAGCAGATCCCCCTCACTCTCACTGGGCAGACTATTCAAAATTACTCTGCTCGTGGTTTCAACATAATGGGTTTTAGGAATGTAGATCGGGAGTTTTTATTTTGTATGTGGTTAGGCTGAAAAATGTTATATGGGGAGCTTAGAACTTAAACTGAACTTTATGAATAAAATGACAGGCGTTCTATTGGTAGGACATAAACCGGGGTATGACTGTACACCAATCTTAATCCTTCAAAATTTCAAAATCCCAGTTCTCCCCAATATCTGTAGGAAACCTAACTACACCACTTGCTTTATAAAAGGCTGACAGTTTCTCAATTTGCCGTTTTAGTTTAGTTTTTAATTGCACTTTATGTGTTCTAAAATTTTTGTTAGCAAATCAAAGATGACCTAAATTTGCTCGCCAAGCTGATACATGGCAGTAATGAGCACAAAAAAAAAAAAAAAAAAAAAAAAAAAAAAACCTTTCCCAAAAAAAAAANACTATGTTATATTAATGAGAAAAAAAAAAAAAAAAAAAAAAAAAAAAAAAATATTGACATATAGGAGCACCTTTATTCAGCTCATTCCATAGTGTTTACAGCTGGTGGCTATTGTTCCTGACTGTTGTTAAAAAAATAACACCAAGAATGCTGCTCATGATTTAAGGATGTTATCTGTCAACTGTCAACCCTGAACCTACCTTGTGTTAGCGGATACAATGCATTTATACTTTCAGTCATTTTAGTTTTCGGTTTAATGTAGATCAAAGTTATAGGCAAGATCTTTGTAGAAACTAATCTAGAAATAATCTGTATTATTAAGAAGATATCGATTGTGACGGAGGATAAAAATGATAGTGTTATGAACATAATGAATTACCAACGCACTTCTTGTCACGAGCAAGGAGCAGGTGTTATATTACATTGCAACTGTCATGTATACAAACTTTGCAAGTTTAACTGATCTTTAATGAAGGAGAAAGTCACTAGTCTAGCAGACTGCAGAAAAACACTGTCAGCCAGCTGGACACAAAGAGACCCTAAGAGCCCAAATTGCTGTAAGCAGTCCTGACACTCAACTTATTTTTTTTACCCTGATGAAAGTCACACTGTCACCAACAGGTTGCCCAGAAGCCCTTCTACTACCTTTTCAGATGGCGGACACTGTCTGCAGAGGCAGGGCCAAAACTCAGGTTTCAAACCTCCGTTTCATGTTCTGTGTGCTCCTATCCATGACTGTCTGAGACCACAAAGCAGAGAGCATCAGCTATCCAAGCCCTACCGTACAAGTGCATCCGGTTTGCTGAGCTGGTTGTTGGGGATGCAGTTCTCTGTGGGGTCCTTGTGGGATGCCACTGGCAGCCCCTTCCCTGTCACACACTTCTGCTTCTTCTCACTTTTGCTAGACGAAGAGGAGGCAGTGATTGAAGAAGGTGGTGCTGATGATGGCACGTTGCCGTTGGTGGCGCTGTGGCCGCGGGGTGAGGAGTTGGCTGCACCCATGCTGGAGTTCTTGTAGTTTTTGGAGGAGGTGCTGGAGATGTCTGTAGCCTCCTCCCTGAGGAGCAAGTTCTCCATGCTGCTCCCAAGCTCATTGTTAAGCCTCCTGCCTGTGACGTGGTTCTCCATGTACTCCACCTCCTGCACTCTGGAGTCCACCGAGGGCAGGATGTTGTTGGTCACACCCAGGCCAGTTGGCCTTCTGCTGTCCCTCACCTCCTTCCCCTTCTCCCTGTACTCCAGCTCAGGCAGCGCTGGTGGGAGCTTCTTGCCAACTGGACCACCGTTCTGCAATACAACTGTGGAGTCTGACTCTGAGACACCCTTGGCAGCTGCAGCTGTGGCAGGGAACAGGGAGAGAGGTGAGGCATGAGCTCTGAACCCACCCACAGGCAGGATGCAGTGAAAGCAGCTTCCTGAGGTCTTCACCTTCTTCTGCCTCACGCTCCTGCCTCTGAAGCAGCTGTTGTTCTGGGGGGAGGGCTTGCTGCAGGAGCTGCATGTAGAACTCGTTCTCCTTCTGTACCTCCTTCTGCTTGCGCAGACGCATCTTATAGCTCACGTAGCTCTTAAAGCCAAAGCCCAGCGTCACCACTGGGTAGCCAATGCTGGGGGTGGGAACAGGTTTTTAATGAAGGGCATGGTCACAACCTGAGATATACAAAACTATTTTACCTTGGGATATGTTCTACATTTGCATGCAAAAAGTTAAGAGACCGACCAGTGTGCAGCAAATGGGCGGCACAGGTCAACGTGGAAGTTCTTCAGATCCTTGAACCTGATGGCTGCCTCTATGTAGACAAAGAGGATCCAGAGGGAAACTGTGGGGAGACAGACTCCTCGCTCTATGGGAAGATCACAGGAATAACAATCAGACAACAGGCAACCTGAAAGCAGTGAGAAGCCCTACAGGTGGGATGGATCTCCACAGAAACATCCTGTGACCCCAACTAATGATCAGCAGACCTAACTGAAACCTGCCAGGTGACCCAAACACGTGTCTGCAGCTGGACACCATTTAACTAACACAGATCTAAGAGCAGAGCTTCCTGAAGATTCAGCTAACAGGGTGTGCTGGGAAACCTTGCGGTGCTATGCTGACAGCCAACAGTCACCATGAAACTGCAGCGTTAACTTTGCTGCCAAACACAAACAGAACGACTCCCAGATGCGAGCTGTTCAGTGTGAAGATTTGGAGCTCAGACTCCCTGTACTTGTCACACCCTACCAAATTCCTCCCACTGGGACACCTAGGCTGTGTGCTCAGAATGCCCCCCTCTCAAAGCACACTGACCATACTCACCTGTGTGCCACACGTACTGCACCCACACGTAGGTGCTGGCAGCAAAGAACAGCCATTGGATGGGGATGAAGAGCAGGCAGATTATGTCCGACGTGAAGGCCACGCAGACGAAGAAGACCGAAAACGCCTGCAGGACAAGAATGGAAGAGAGACCTCGCTTCAGGGATTGCACACATGACTCGATTATTTTACATGTACTACAAAATATCACTTATTATGAAGAAAAGGAAGGGGACCCTACAGTGAGTGGGGGAATCCTGGACACATTTTTTAACTTTTAAACCTGTCGTTTAGTCAATCACAACTCTGAAGGCTGAAGGGATCGTCCAAGCCAAGGACTGATGTCATAATGCATAATAAATGTTTGAGCTTGGACCACCTTTCTCACCCTCTTCCCATGTTCACCTAACAAGCCCCCCCAGATTCCATGGAGGACACCATGCCTTGTGAGGCTGCACTGGCCTATTGTCTCTTCTGCTTATTCTACACTTTTTCACTCCCGGTCTGTTTGTAAGATGAAATAGGAGTGGAGTACAGGAGGGCTTAGCTTATAGAAGATGCCTGCTCCTTCCTGGCCCTCCAACCTAAGATGCTGCATCAGATGCACAAGAGAACATCCAAACCGTAGATCAGTATGACACAACAGTAGCAGCCCAAGGGGTCTTGGAGGTGTGCATTTGAGCCCTTCTTACTCAGCCCTCAGGACAACAGCAAAGGGTTGAAGAGGCAACTCACCAGCCCCTGGTATCTAAAGGAGTCGTAGACACTGCGGATGAAGAGCCAGAATGGCCACAGGTACTCAAACCTGAACTCGAGCACAAAGTCTGCGAGCAGCACCAGGGCCCACACAAGCAGGAACTTGAGATACAGGAAGGTACTGCAAGACAGAGAGAAGGAGACAGGGATTCATCAGGACATAGCTGAGGTAGGGGGAGGAATGTGGCCAGAAGTATCACACACAGACACATCCATACACACATTCATCCTACTGATAATGGTGCAAAGTTTCCATCGAAACAAACAAACAAACAAACAACAATAATAAATGTCCTTGTACAACATTTACATTTAAGGGAAGTCCTTCATTCACATCAAAAATATATAATGACTGTCATTAGATTTCACAGTATCACACCATTCCCAGCCCAGAGTGAGACTTCAAAGCTCGATGCAGTTTGCGAGGCACACAGAGGAACATTTATCCATTTACAGACCCCGAGTGGCATACACAGCCCAACACACTCCATATGATCACATTTACCTGGTTGATACCACGAAAAGCACATCAACAATACAGATTCCAGTTCTTATGTGAACCATCACAGCAGTAACTCTTCTGAAGTAACCAACTGTTTGAGTGCAACAGCCTCAACACCAAGATACCTGCTGATCCACATGGGGCAACTCATTTTCTGGACAAAGACAAAAACATGAGAAGCACACCTGAACTACTTATGCTTTTTTTTTGGTAGGCATCTGCAGAAAGAAAGGAAATTACAGGCAAAGGCACACACCTATCAACCTGACACACCTGTTGCCAGGTGTCTGTGGTGAAACAAACAAACAGCACAGGGGGTTGCTGAAATGAACACCTGTTCGTCTGCAAGAGAGATCGCTGGCTTCTGCTGGGGTGTTTGCACCACATGCGCTCCTCCCTGTTGTGCCAGTGAACACACAGGTGAATAAGATTTTTGTCTATCCATCACAGCTTGAAGGCCTAGAGCTCCTCTCCCACTGTGGAAACTACCACACAGTGAGGCCTGTAGATAAAACCACATTCCATCAACACCACAGCCCAGTGCCCTGGCAAACACCTTACCCAGAATGCATTTCTATGCCACTGCTCACTTTATGCAAACTCAGCATAAAATCCTCCTAGATTATACTCGATGACAGGCTCAGAAAAGCTTCTCGAATATCAATCCATACCACATTTCCATGTACTCATAACAAGGGTACATTTCCTTTTTTGCCACAAAAATATAACCTCAACTTTAATGTTAGCAAAAGAAAACTGTCAAGCTGAAAATACAGAAACAATTCAAACTGCAGTCATCCACCTTGAGAGATGGAAAGAGGCCAGAGAAATACATTTCACAACAGCATGGAGGTGTTTTGGCATAATCGAGCCACCTGTAAACAAAGCTCTGCCACACACACGCACACAACATAAATGCAAGGCCCTTGCATATTATCCCGCTTCAACTGTCCAGTCCTCCTCTGCTCTTTGGCAGAGAGGCTCCTCACAGGCAGCCTGCAGAACATGGCAATCCTCTGAACTCACAATAGAAGAATGTCCTTTATGCCATGGTCCTCCAGGGGAACGTAATCCAGATAAGGTTCACATCGTCCATAGGGGACAAGTTAACCCCTGCAGCTGGATGCCTGCAGAGTCAGTTTAGCACTCGGCTTCAGGGGCGCAACAGCAAGGTCCCTTAGAGAAAGATCTTTATGTCACCATTGCCAGAAGTGATCGATCATCATCGAGGACATCCCTGGCCAGAGAAAGGACTGATCCAGACAGCACCTGACCACAGTGTGGTGATTGGTGGCCTGTGGAGGAGCACACTGACTACACAAGTGACCCTTCTTCCAAAGATCAACCATGAAAGCTAGGCCAACACAACTGTTTTATACTGATGGACAGTTACCTTTAGCATCAAGCAGATACACACCCACACACATCCACATGAAAGTGTCACAATTTTGTCCACCCCGTTCATCTCAATTTCAAACCCTAAAGTCAGTGCAAAAAAACAGACAAAAACACAGTGCTAGCATCACATTTACAGAGACATCATAATTCGTAACCTTGTGCCAAGCTTTAACAAAATCAAAATGATTTTAAAAAAGTCAAGAGGCTACACGTAGTACATGAAACAAGTGCAGCAGGTGGCGTGGAGGCTACAGCTGCCAGCTTTCACTTAAAGGATGCAGGTTGGAATCCCAGGGGGTGTCACGCACTTTGACAGGATGATAACTACTGAATTAGTCGATGATAAACTACCTCAACCTTAAACTGTTACAGATTTTTTATAGGATTTAAGAATCGGACTCACGGGCTAGAGGAAGCCGTACTGGGAACCCCACAACCAGCCTAAACGGGCACCAAAGCCTGACTGTGGGCAGACATGCCAGGCGAGCCAGAGGCTGTGGCCCGCGGCCTATGTACACAAACACACACTGACACACACACTGACACACAGACTAACACACCCTAATACAGTACAACCATTCTTCTGCCATAGGGTCCCCGGGCGACACAACCTGCGGCCCCGGAGCCCACGTTCCCCCCACGAAGGCGGCCCGGAGCTCTGCGCACCTCCCGTAGATCCCCTCGGCGATGCGGTTCCGTTTCAACGGCCGTCGAAGTTTGCTGCAGTCCGCATTGCGCCGCTTCATCCTCCTCCGGTTCGCTTCGGCCTCTCAACTCCTCCTGCGATATTTTCCAGTTTTCCTTCCTACGGCGGCTAAAAATAAACAGGAGCGGCGATCAGAAATGAATGGATACCGTCACTTCTCCATTACAAAGACATAAATAAGGCAGCTCCGCCACGGACCCTCCTCTTTCCTCCGAGCCCTGCCGAAATACCCTGCGCGGCGGTTTGCGCAGACAGCACTGCATGACAGGCAGTCCAGCCAATCATCTGCATTTCTGTCACCTGTCACTTTGATTGACGGGGAATTTGGCCAGTAATGTAGTTCTATAGACAGTCCGTTATATTATTTATGTGTGCTATCTGAACGGGGTGGGCTGGTCGCGTATAATCAACAATCCTTCGTCAAGCCAATCGCTTCTGTCGTGGACAAATCAAGGCTTCGTCCACTGGCCTATAGGGTTACAATGGAGGCGGACCCCTCTCCACTTTTCCGTACGCCAGTAGCGGTGCAGGGTGAAAACTGCGTAAAGTGAACAATCGATAGGCAGTGAAATGACAGGATCATACAACCTTGCTAGCTGGGATTAGCATAACGACGATCCACTGATATGGCGAGGGACACGCACTTGGCAACTGACTGGCCAATAGGAGAGCGGGACTAAAACGGATGGGCTATCAAGCTGTTGTGCACTGTCTGTACAGTGACGTTGTTGTTTCATTGTACCTCAGTGTGTGTTTTTGCTGTTGAAACGATCTATGTTTTTAGAACAAAGAAATAATTTAGATGAACACACGAGAACATTCAGATCTTGTTCTGTATGGCTGCACCAACTTATAGTTCTTTGTGCCTTCTCTTGCATGTATCTAGGGCTGTGTTCTGTCATTAAATGTGTTGTTTTGACAGTGGTACAAAACTACCTCATTGCAATGCAAGACACAATAATTTAATGCAGAATTGTGACGTTTGCATCTATGCATGAAAAACACTGAATAATTCGGTGATGTCGTCTAATAAGGGGACAGTAATAAAGACATACTGAAATGTCATTTGGTTATCACGTGTAATTTGATTTATAGTTTGCTGGAATTTGCTCAAACCAACATTCTGAGGGTTTTCTATATTTTAAACCTGCATACTGGTTAACATTCTGTGGAGTGAACTAAAAATAACAAGCAACGGTTTTCATGTGCTTCATCTTTCAGGCCTGAATGACCTGTAGCTTTATAAAGAGTACTTTATTTTACTTTTGTAACTTTATTTTTGGGATTCTACAGGGAATAAAGCAAGCTGACAGACACCGAGTTTTGTATTATTAATTTGAATATCTATAGTATTAATTTTAAAGTAATTTTACTTTTTGGAGAAGCTGTACTTGTTCATGAAATAAATTCAAATAGCATTAACCGTTTTGGATTTAAATGTTTGGTGCAAAAATTAATACTGATAATTGCTTCAATGTTGAGGGTTTGTGTTTGACAACACAGAGCTCAGTAGGTGGTTTAACTGCAGGTTTTATTGTACGAACTGTTGCTACTGGATGTCAAATGGCATTTGTCACAAGTTTTGTTTGTCACAGATTATGGTAGACCGTACTGCTTTGCTGGACATATGACCACCCTAAAATACTATTGTGTTATCATGTTCTGTAACTGACCCAGGACAAACAGCTAAGCCTAAATAATCTCCTGGGTGGTGATCTTGGCCCTTCCATGTGCTCTTCTCGGTTCTGCCACTGAAAGATAAAAAAAAGAAACACACCCAGTTTTTCCAGCATTTGAAAACTTTGGTGCTCCTTCTCATCACTGCACCTTTGATGGCTCCTCAGTATGCTCCCAGCCTCCGGGCACTCCTGCCTCCCCTGGCCTGTCTTCTAGAGATGCTACTCATCCTGCTTTTTACATTCTGCATTCAGTACGAAGAGACCGAAGTTAAAAATCATTCCTTCACTTATATCTATGCAGGTATGTGCCTCTTCATTTGACATTAACAGTTGGGAGTTTCATTTGTCTGCTTATATGTTTGCATGACCTTTGAAAACAACCCTCTTTAGGCTGAGGTTGTGTGGGTTTAGAGGTTTTGCGAGTTTAAATACCACTGAATACTGTGGGCTCTAAGTAAACTTCAGAAGTTCCATATGGCACTCTGATGACCAGTAGTTGAATTGTAGCCATGTCCTGTTATGCTTTCTTCATTTAAGATAATTTAAGTTATCATCTCAATTGAATGTAAGCCTGGTTTTCTCAAAGTATACACAGGTGGTTGTAATTTTTTTGAATGTAATTCGTGGGAAAGACCATACACGTCTCTTAAATGGAGCAATAAGGACAATTCAGTCCAACTGGTACTTCAGACATACAGACCCTTGTCCTGGCACAGTGGGTAAGAGCCAGAGCCTTTACAAGCAATCTCTGCAGTAGCATATAAAACTCCACGTGAGCCCGAGATGGGTCTGTTGTTGTCTTTACCTAAGTTTAAACCTCAGATAAGTTTTTCTAGGAATTTGGAACAAAATCCAGATGGTGAAGATCAACAAAGAGGGATAACATGGTCCAGGTCAAATGTGTAGTGACCTTCAAACGTGTATCCTCTACTCCATACCTTTGTCAGAGCTCCAGGATGTCAATGTCATGGTCTTCCTTGGCTTTGGATTCCTGTGTGCCTTCCTCACCCGGTACAGCTTCAGCAGCATTGGGTTCAACCTGCTGGTGGCCTCCCTTGCAGTGCAATGGGCATTGTTGATGAATGGTCTACTGTTCTCCACTTCTAATGGAAAGATCTCTATAAGCATGCGAAGGTAAATGGCTTTGGGTCTATAGGGGCCTTGTATTCACAGCCAGACTTCTGAACAGCAGATGGAGTGATGGTTATAGAACTGGATATAAGATCCAGGTGGGGAACTGCTTTTATAATCTTGAGAAAAGCATAAGTCTTAAAGCAATAAATTCGTACCTCCACGTGTTGCACCAGTCTTTCTGAAGCCCAGATGTTTGCTGTGTCTGGCCTCATCTCCATGGGTGCAGTGTTAGGCAAGACCAACCCAATCCATCTGCTCCTCTTGGCCCTGATCGAGGTGACAGGTTTCATAGTCAACACGTGGATTCTTTGGTCCTTCCTGATGGTGAGTGTGGCCAACCTCTGAAAGAGAAGAGAACATTTATATAAGATAAGGAGGAATAGCAGAGAGCTGGAACCAGAACACTGTAAACAATAGGTTATATGTTTTAATTTGAGGTGTACAAGAACTTCACACTTTGCATTTGTTCTCTATAGCTACTGTTGAGTATTTCTTTGATTATGTGTTTACCTGTTGAAGAGGGTAAAGTGCTCTGCCATGTCAGAAACACAAGAATAATGCATACTATAATAATACAGTGTGTGTTTAGTGTTTCAAGGTTTAAATGCATATCTGCAGCAAGCTGGTGTTTGTCATTGAAGGGAGCAAAGTAGTGCTGGTTCCTCCAGGTACAAACAGTGGACAGCATTATGTTGCTTCACATTTTTGGAGCTTCCTTCGGGGCGACAACTTCTTGGGTTCTTCAGCGGGAGGGACTGCAGCCCCGGCATTCAAAGGAGAAGCTGCATCACAAGACTGGCCTGTTCTCAATGATGGGTGGGTCAGCATTCAGGTATCAGTGCCATGTACACAGCACACAGTGGTCAGTAGCCAGGTATCGGTGTGATATGTACACTGGACAAAAAGGGTGCCCACTGTGGATTTTGCAGGTGTGCTTTTCCTGTGGATGTTCTGGCCCAGCTTCAACTCTGCGTTGATTGACCACACCCTCCATGCTAAGAAGTTGAATGCCATTGGTAACACGTACCTGTCCCTGGCAGGAAGTGCTGTCAGTGCCTTTGTCTTCTCTGCACTGACCAGTCCCAAAGGGAAGATAAACATGGTGAGGAAGACACTTGAAATTGCACAATTCTGGGTGGTCAGTAATGGGACCAGGAAAGCATGAACTCACCTTTCACTTTGTCCATTCCACAGGTCCATACCCAGAGTTCCATACTTGCAGGAGGTGTTGCCATGGGAGTTGCAGTGTCAGCTAGGTGCATGCCATGGGTTGCTATAACCATAGGAATTTTGGCTGGTCTTATCTCCACTTTGGGATTCCGATACCTGAAGGTACACAACTGCATGTTCAGTCCAGACAAAAATATTTATATGCAAAAAGTTACAGGAAACCTTTTAAAACAGAAACTGGAAAGTGTGTAACCAGAAGATTGAAGGGTTTTCAACTTACCTTCCTATGACCTTCTTAGTGGCCATTCTCTGTTCCTCTGTCTACAGCCCTACCTGCAGGTCAACTTTGGATGTCATGACACCTGTGGGGTTCTGAATGTCCATGGCTTGCCAGGAACTTTGGGATGGTTGGCCTACCTGCTTTTGCAGGTCTCCCAGTCTGCTGACCCCACAGCGTAGGTGCCAAGATGGGGGGGGGCGATCTGTGATTGAAGTTGTATAGGAAGAAACAAAAAAACTTTTTGCTTAAAGAAAATTCTTGAATACATACAGTATAGTATGCTTCTTGTGGTCATCACTGATTTTTTTTTAACACCTAACCTGGAAAACTACCAGTAAATCAAATACTGTTATAAGAAATAGCCTTTCAAAAAGGTCTTTAAGTAAATCATGTACTATAATGCATGAAAATCAAATGTCATTGTCTCATATGAGCAGGTCCCTGAGATTTGCTGTGTACCACGTGTGTATTCTCCTGATCACACTGGGCTTGAGCATGGGCCTTGGAGCCATTACAGGTGAGTCCTGAGGGGTCTGGTGGCCTCTTCAAATTTTGTGGATGTGTGTGAGATGATAGAGCTATGGAGGAAGGGCAGGAAAACTTGCCATTTACAAAGTTCAGGTACTCATTCTGCTAGTAGTCATTCACTAGTTACTCATCCCTCAGTAGCTATTCACCAGTTACTAATTTCTGTGGCTCAGAGGAATCTCTACTGTGAACTTCAGGCTTTCTCCTGAAGTGGCCGATTTGGAGGCCACCCCAAGACAGAAAATGCTTTGACGATCAAGCCTTCTGGGAGGTATGGAGAGCTATGCTAACCAGCAGTTAAAAGTGTGACTCATGTCAACCAGAAAACTTATTCTCTTCTGCTGTTTTAAAGTCAGTCCTGTCTTTCTCTCTTCAGTTTCCACACCTAGCAGTGCACAAGTGAGCAGTACAAGAGTGAAACAGGAAAGCCTACTCTGGAACACAAGCATGTGTATATCAAGCCAACATTTTTCCGTGTCTGCAGCTCCTAGGTAACCCCAATCTCACCTTGACCAGTTATGTAACTGTTCAATATTCTGCTACTATAAGGATCTAGAAACAGGCTGGACCAGTACAGTCAGTGTGAGCTTGCCTGTTCTCTTTGGTTTGATGTCTTTATCTTGTAATAAAACCTGCAACTGTCAGCACACAACAGTGCAAGTGCAAATGATTAACAGAATGACATGAGAGCAAAAGCAGAAGTTCACTTCCAAAAAGAAAACACCATATGAATTATAGGATGCAGATTTTAATGTTCTGCAGTTTCTTTACATTCCAAAAACTCCAATAAATTTAGAAGAAACCAAAATATATAAAAGTTTCCATATATAGAAGTTTACATTCTGGTCAGTAAATGTAAAAGCAGACTATCCGTTAAATGTGCAACATGTAAAGCAAACACTTACAGTTAACAAGACTATCACCCCTTCCTAGAAACTTCATATTGGTCAAACAGCTTCCATTGCTATTTTAAATCTCTTTCTGCCACATATGTACTTTCTGGAAAAAGTAATACACTTTATTTGCAATCTAACATGTAAATTTAAGCATTTCACGTGGATTAAATAAAAGCATCAGTGTATTAAAATTTCCAAACTATGTTCTGTATGGATTTGGTACATCAGATAGTAAACTGTCTATGGTAGCATAACATCAATGGCAATAGTAGTCAGTAAAGAAATGTTGATCCACTCGGTCAGTTAAAAAAAAGTTTTGCGTGAAATCAACACACTAGTTGTGCTTTTTTCCCCCCAAAAAACACACTGTAGAACTGAGAAAACCATAAATAAACTCCAAACCCAAAACAGTTCCTTTACATTAAAAAAAAAAAAAATCAGTCTTATGAGTGGCACAAATAAAGAAATAGTGTTCATCCAAAGTGTGAGGGAAGGGTGTGTAGAGACAGGTTTAAGACCTAACAACCCATCAGGAAACTTTCATCTGCACGAACCAAACAAACTGCCTCTAGAGCCCCCAGTGCTACAACATAGCAGGACTTCCACCTTTTCTGCTGTGTAGGGAAATAACCGTTTAAAACATGGAACAAAAAAAAACTAGAAAAATAGGGAGTTGCTGAAGTCCATGTGTGTTACTGTAGGTGCATTTGTACACCTCCTACTCATGTTCTCACCAACCACCGCTGGTTGAAATCACCAGTCTCTCTCTCTCTCTCACACACTCACACACACACACACAAACTATTAGACAAAAATTAGACCTAAAGCTGGGACCTTGCTTGGATAAACATTAAGATGGCTTATTGCTGACACCATAACTCACATCAATGGAACATCAGCCATTTCAATTCTGCATTTTCATACACGCCCTTTACAAAATTGGGGGCTCTGTGTCATTCAGGACCTCTGGAGTTCAGCATCTTTAAGTCTACAGAAGCTCTGTAAATTGAGTGTCTGGACTCCATTAGCGGACACCTAAAAAAGGGGGAGGTAGGAAAGCGGCTGCTGCTATAAACTGACAGCCACTCTTGTGGGGAGGGGGCAACATGAAAAGGGAAAGTCAAGGCTTTGATACAAGTATATAAAACAACCAACAGTGAGTGAGAGAACAAAGGGAAGAATGCCGCTGAAGGCCAACAGGTGGAGGAAGGTCACTGCCACAAGTCTTCAGTTCGGCCAAATTTGAAGACCAGGCCCCTAAACAAGACATAAACCAGAATGTTTGTCAGGTAGCTGGTCTGAAAACCACACACAACTTTGTATGTTAGTAAGAAATAATTACCCAGGAGTTCATCTATCAAAATGACAAGTGCCCACTCATAGTTCAGTGGGCACAAATAAAAACAAAAGTTTTGCAATAGTTCTGCAAAAATGTCTAAGGACACTCACCCAAAGAAAATGAAAGCATTTTGGAAGAACACAGCAATGCCAGGGTACACTACAGGTTTCTCTGAAAACAGAAACATAACCACAATAAAATGTTTGGTTTCTCCATTGACTTAAGACAAGATTCACAGACAAAGATATAAACCTTACTCAGGCCCACTGGCAGCACAGGCTTATTTTGTCTACAACGATGTCTGTACTTACGGGGGACAACAAACCCGCCAAAAAGGATCCACATGGATGCAATGAGTGACCCAAAGGCCAGCATGAAGCCAATGAAGAGCCACACACGAGCTCCTGGGAAGGCAGGTAGAGAAGAAAGAATCTAGTATGATCAACACATAGGTGAGCTTCACAACAAAATCTACAGCCAAAGTCACCAAATCCGTTCATTCATAAGCATCTTCTAACTGTCTAATTCTAGGAGGAAACACTCACTCCCAGCTGTGGACAAGAGCAGAAATGGTGCCAGAAGTGGGACACCGCATTTCCACATGCCTACCTGTCTGTCCCATGCAGCCTTCACTGTAGCTGTCTCCTCGGACCTGGCCATTGGACACAGCATTGATCCTGTTCACAGTTGGAGTGAATAATAGCCCAACACGTTAATGTTTTGATCTTTATTGAAACGTTTTCAAAAATCAAACATGTTATTTTTCACTCTAACCAGCATGACTGTCCATTCAAATAGTCAAAGGATTCTTAGGAAACCAAATAACTCACATGAGAAAAGCCACTGTAGCAATGACCCCACATGCATGAAAGGCATGGTTGAAAAACTCTTGATCAGGATACTTCACTGCCGCATCGATTATTATCCACCACCCAGTGAAGAACTGAAAACATAAGAACCACAGGGAGTGAACCCTTCAGTTTCATTTTACCATCATTTGTGGAAAAAAGATCTGATTGTATGAGAATTTAGAAGAACTCAAGAACTGTTTGGTTATGCATAGTAAGCACAGTAAGTAACTAAACACTGTAACTAAAGAAAAGTGTCTGATAAATATAATGACAATAAAGATAATAATAATAAAGAATTATTATTATTATTAATAATGATTATAATAAATGTGTGTGTTGGTGTGTATTCATTGTTTTCTGATGGCTGGGGGGGGGGGGTCTCACCAGCACCCCTGCTGCGATGGATGCCATGGTATTTCTCCGCTCCCCCCAGTCCACACTGCACTCGCAGTCTCCGCAGCGGATACTGTCCAGGAAGCCCGACATGGTTCAGGTGTGAGCAGAACCTGAGAAGGAGAACACTTGGTTTAAGGGTGAAAGATTTACGGAGACTTACTGTTCCTTCCTGCACCACAAGGCACGAAACTAAGATCTATTGTCAGTCTGAAGTTGCCCGAGCCAAAATGGCAGAGCATCGCGACCTTCTGGGAAATGTAGTCCAAGCAAACGGACACTACCCAACATCAATCGAGAAATGACCGTATAATTAACTACAAATTCCAACATGCACTGCGGTGGAGCATTCAACAACAGCTGTGCCAAACCGCGATGGAGGAAATGAAAATGCATTAAGATAATGCGACTGTCAATCTACGTGTATTTTGTTATCTAATAATAAATTCAGCAATTATAAAAATAACTTAACAATCCAAAGTTAAACAATTTGACTTTCATATTTGTACAGAAAAGCAGTTAGCTAGCTGATCCGAGGTAGATTTTACTAGCCAACACTCGACAAGGGCCTCTGTTTTATCTAACACCCGAAGCCCCCTCGTGTTTCGTCAGCCGACAACCACTGAAAGAAACACAGCGCAATTGTCGTTCCTACAAACAATCTAATAAACTTACTTCTTTTGTTTACGCACGACTCTAATGCAGACCACCGCAGACTGTAGCGAACGCTCTCTGGTGCGCTTGCGCAGTGACTTCTTTCTACACGAAAGAAAAGGGTACAGTCCGTGTCAATCAGGCTCTGTTCACGCATATCATTGGCTGTAATACTGTAACTCTCTATTGCGCCTGCGCAGTGATTTATTTCTAGCGCAGAAGCTTTCAAGCTACTTTGATTGGAGGAGTGCAGTGTCAATTTCGGCACCCAGCTGTATGATTGGCCGATGAGCGCTAACACTCTCTGCCTCGTGTGCCTAAATTATAGTAGAGTACAGCCCGACTGGGGTTTGTTCAAAACATTCGGGGAAAAGTGATGCTGTAAGAGTGATAATTTAATATATTAATATTTCGGTGAAAGCATTTGTCAGCTTTGATCATCTGCTGTGACTAGACAAAAAGAGCACTTTATAGACCAGAGGTTCATTGAGCCATTTTATTCAGAAAGCTATTACACAAAAATATATATTGAATTCATTCATAAAAAGAGTAGCTATTCAGAATAAAGGTCATGTACAATTAAAACCCTCCAATATGAATCCCTGTAATGCTGGAAGGGTTTTGTAACATACACACAGTTGACAAGATTACTGTGGCCAAAGACCCCAGTCTATCTGCATTATAGCCTGTTAACTAGATCAGTTCATTATCTGCCTTAGTGCACCAGTTACCTGGGAGGACAGGTGAGGACAGAGAAGTGAAGGACTGGGTCATGGGTGTATTACAGGTACATTAGCCTAACAACTGTCTCAGCACTTGGATGACAGTTTCTACACACATTCATCCAGCCTGTCTGGCAGTCACAGGAGATTTTGAAAGCAGGGGCAGAAACATTACTTTAGAGCATTTCAATAAAATGCAAGATTAATGAAAGGGAAAAAAGACAAAAGATAATAAAGAACTTACTCTAATTCAAGATGACAAAACTGGATGAAATAGATTAATTGTTCACATTATGATATTCATGCAGTAGAGTAGCATGCTAAAGAAAAGGTTCCAGTTGAAAGCCTGCCAAAGTTCAAATTGCACTGATCTTTATTCGTCTGAAGCTGCACTGAAAAAACAACAAACCCAAAAGTGAAACAAATTACCACAAATTAGTGGTCCTTTAGGAAAATACATTCAGCACAGAGATTTTAGATTTCAGAGCTTTAGACATAAGTAATTACCATTTTACCAAATTTCAGTACAAGTAGTTAGTGAGAACAAAGAGCACCGCTGTCATCCAAATGAGGGTGTTCAGTGGAATTCTCTGTTGAGCCCTAGAAGACTCCCAGCAGCTGAAGAGCCACAGCAATGGAAAGGATAATGGCTCCAAAGTAGCCAATGTATCCATAGGCTCCATTCATCCTCTTCTGTGGATCTACAGAGAAATGATGAAAAGTCACAAACTGGACAGCCTTACACTGTGGTGCATGAACCTGATCTTGTAACCATCACTACTGGCCTGAATGTTACCTTGTCACCTGCCCACAGGACTGCTCCTGAACATTGGTACCTAATACAGGGGGTTTGGAGAACATTCCAAACTGCTCTTGGAGCATGAATGTGTGTGAGTAAATGCTTGGCTACAGACAGATATCCCTAAAGGCACACCCTGTGAAGAACAAAGGGGCCTTACCTCCAGTGTAGTACCCCCAGGCATAGGAGAATCTGCTGGTGACCCAGATGACCCCCAGCACTGATGCTGCAGTCTGACAGACAGAGAGAAGGACCAAATCAGGTTTGGAACTCAGCTGAGCTCATGAAAAAAAGCACCTTTACTCAAAATATGTCAGTTGCATCCCCCCCAAACTATGAACTTACTAAAAGCTCTGTAGAGCAGTGAATGTTACCTATGTTTAGTGGCTAAAGTAGTATATGTCAGTAAAGAACAAAAACAGTGTAGGACCATCCAAGCTCAACTCTTTACCACAGTGTTTACAGCTCATGTCTGGTATTCCTCAGTGTTAACTATTCTGAAAGTGGCTATAGGAACACTTACTATATTTTCATTAGTTTTTATCTAAGTTTTAATTTAAATGTGACTAGGTTTCTAATAAAAAGTAAGAAGTTCTTAAAAGTCTTACAGAGCACTTTCATACATAATATAGCCATAGGCAGGGCTGTTACATAACCTACATGGAGAGAAGTCTGGATGATTAAGCTTTTATTGACTGTGACTCTGGAGTTACAGACTGACAGTCGTAACTGCATTTGCAAGTTGAGAGTAAATGCACTAGTTAACCATGTAAAGTTACCTTTAACAAAGTGTATTCTTGTGAATATGTTCAATTTCAAAGTATATTTATGTATATTTTTGCGCCTTTGTCATGGTAGTGGTGCTACCCCAGTGTGGTGGCCTCCAGTCCCTTGAAGGGCAGGGGGGGCAGGAGGACAGAACAGTTTTGTGACGCAGTACATACAGGGTAGACGAGTGCTGCAATGGTCTGGAAGACAACCCACTGGGGGTACACCTCCAGGGTGTTCTGGTGGGCCCTCTGGATGCAGTTGAACACCTGCTCCTTGTCGCTGTACATGGTCGGGTACTGGCAGGGTGGGGGGCAACAGCCACCAAAACAACAACACACAAAACAGTGCTCTTTATTAGAAAACACTCATGCAAACATTTATGTTGGGTATTCGTAACCTCACTGAAACATTTACATTTGTCAAAGGACATTAGTCACTGTAACATATTCAGTGCACATCTGGACTTTAACCTGTCCACTGATCACTGCACTACACACACACATTTACAGCAGGAAACCCGTAGGTAGGTAACTTACTGGACCAACATGCAGTTTTTTACGTTTTAAGTAAACGTGTAATAAGTAAAATACACTAATATTAATTCACATCAGGTTTAGCATTAAAGAGTGTCTGCGCACCCCCTCAGTCAAACACACACCCACACACGATTTTCTGCAGAGTCACGCTGTGCGCGCGCAGAGGCTCGTGGACCCACCTTCACTCCGTACTTCTTGCGCGCGGAGCCCACCTTCACCCCCGGGTAGGTGAGCATGATCCAGCTGTAGCAGAAGGTGAGAATGACGAAGCCGAAGCGTGGGGGGAGCAGATCCACTATCTCCATGGCGACGCAGTCAGGGCTCGCTCTGTGCGCGTTTGTACAGGTGCGCGCGCGCTTCTCTGTAGGATTCGGTCCACTCTCGCGCTCAGCTCATGCTGGAATGCGCGGCAACCTGGGCTCGCGAGGCAAAGGTGGTGGGGGAGGGGGTTACCAGGGGAAGCGGAGGGGAAGGGAAGGGAAGGTAAACCGTGCCCCCGGTTGCATAACAGCCTCGACATTGTTTTGCAATTGTTCTTCATTACAATGGGTAGCTCTTTCCCGAAAAGCAACACACAGACATATTTTTGACTACTAACTTTATATATACATACATACATATACACACACACATATATATAAAATGTATTTTTGTGAATTTGGGTTAAGGGCCGCAGAGACCGAGACCGGTACGTGGGGGGGCTAAACTAGCCAATCAGGGACTCAGGAACATTCCAGCACCTGGGCATCCACCAATGAGTGACTCCGGCGGTGATGACGTCGCCACCGAGCTGCCCTGTTTCGGTAGAACACAGTTCAGTTTCAGTATTACGCAGCGGTGCCAGACGGCGGTAACCGCGCTGGGCTGTTGTTTATGTCGAGGATTTTTTTCGAGTGAAATTTTAAAACGTTTGGTCAAGGGAATAGGGCTGAAAGTCTCCCTTACTCCCAGGAATCACTTAAAATGCTTCAGAACACAGAGAATTGTTTCTCTGCCTCTCCTGTCGAGAAACCGTAAGTTAGTTCCTTTTTAAGTATTTCACTATTAAATGAACGTTATGTTGTTTTATTTAGAAGAAAGGGGTCAGTGTGTATTGGCTCAGTGTTTGTTTTTAGTGTAGTAATGGAGGATTGTTTGTATTAGTACTTTGGTTTTGAAAGGGGACTGAACCGGCTTTTACGTCTAAGTCCGTGTATAAAGTGACTTTCATAACATATATAATTTACCTTTATTGCTTACGTTAGTAATGGCGCTCATGTCGCGGAGTCAATATAAAGAGGAAGCGTTAGTTTTCCTGGCGGCTCCAGTGGTTTGTTACGCGGTAAAGTCGCTCAGGTAAATGCCCAGCGGCGAGAGCCTCGTCAGGCTCACGGTCGTGTTGAAACTCGCCGGTCTGGTGCTTTTGGGGGTTGAAGTAAATCAGTTGGGGATTTAAAGCTTAAGGGGGGCCGGTGTATATATGTTTATTGACCCTTTTACCTGAAAGAGCCTGGAGGAAAGATCGAGAAACATCCGTTTCGGGAAACTTCCCGCAGTTCCACAGCTGACCCATAGAGGGCGGTGGAGACGAGGATACTGCAGTTCCAGGAGCGGCCGCCAGGGGGAGGCGTTGTGAAGCTGCGAATGATGCTGTTGAAACTAAACGCTTAATCTGCTTTTCAGGGAAACCGACTTGGACTTGAAGATCGAACCAAGCGGTGCTGAAGACAAACAGCTAGACAATAGTGGTAAGTTTCACCCTTTCCACTTCCAGGTTGCATGTGTCAATTATAGTTTTGAATCTTAGAGTGGTAAATGATCTTGTTAGTTATGATCTCAAATATTGAAATGTTTGCATAGATTTAATGTTATGTTTTCGTTTTAGGTAAAGAGAATATGAAACTGGAAGGGAAAGAATCGGGAGTCCCTGCACAGCAGGTAGCACCATCTGACTCTGAGCTGTGTTTGAAGGTGGTAAGGAGCCAGCAGACCAGTAGGTCCAGGAGAAGGTCAAGATCACGGTCCCGCTCTGTGTCGGCATCCAGCGTGTCCAGCTCTTGCTCCAGCAGCTCAAGGTCACCCCAGAGCAGTTGCAGTTCTGGGTCTCGTGGTCACCGACGCCAGTCTTCACGCAGATGTGGATACAGGAGGTCCAGATCCAGGTCTTGGTCATCTAGCCGATCGCGGTCACGGCCCCACCCACGTTGCCACAGAGCCTCATCCCATTCCCGCTGCAGCAGACGGCGCTACCGGTCCCCTCCCCGCCGGTACCGGGCACACTCGCGCTCTTACAGCCGCTCCCCAACTCCCAGATGGTCCCGAATGAGGTGCAGGGGTCGCTCTACTTCACGGTCCTGGTCCCGTTCCCGTTCCCGGTCCCGTTCCCGCTCGATTGGCCACAGGCTCTATGGGTTTGTGGGCAGAGCTAGGTTCATCAGCTCCCCCTGCAGGAGATCCAGAAGCCGATCCCGGTCGCCCATTGGTGCCAACATTCACCTGAGCATAGATGGTACGTGTGAGGCGGAGCTGCACCATGTAGCTGTATTTTGGTCCTGTAGCTGAATTGGTGAATGACCAGGTGTTCACTGGTGTGTGTCTTGTGTCCACAGATAAGAGGGAGCTCCTCAGGATTGCCCAGGCCAATGCAGCCAAGGCCCTAGGGGTGGAGACCCTAGAACTTCCTGCTAGTGTGAAACCCATCCTGGCTGCACCGGAGGAGCCCTTGCACTCAAAGTGCATGAGGTTGGACGGGGCTGTACTGAGGAACACAGTCCAGGTGGGTTCGCCACACGATCGCATCCCTGTCCCTCCGCCGGCAGGTGCAGTCACTGTCCACACTAGTTTTTCCTCTTGGAAGCCCTGCAGCACACAGCCAGCACCCTAAATAGCCACTTTGAGCTATTCAGCTGACATGTTACCCCCCACTGAGTCTGCTGGCATGTGCCTGTGCAGGGATTTGTCCCATCTGGTTCAGTCTAGAGTTAAACTGCGTTAATGAAACTGTTCAGCTGTCATTTTGTTTGAAGTACAATGAATATGAAAGCAGGATTTCACTGCCTCGCTCACTAAACAGCTGCGACTAAAGCCAAGCGTTCAGCCAGTAAGACTGAGTCTTGCATGCTCTCCAGTCTGCTTTTTACCGTTTGTTTTGTGTATTTGCATGTCCAAGAAAACGTTTTCTGCTTATGTTTGTTAATCTTTTTCCCGTTTTGTCAACAGGAATGCAGTTTAGCTTTACATGCTCTATTTCTGTTTTTGTAGATCACATGACACTGGTGCTCACCTCAGGGTGCCTGGGGAAGGAGGTGGCATGAGGTGACTTGTAGAGTGACTTGGGTGACATGGGCATTGTGGGATGGGTGGGCAGGTGTGGCACACTACTGAGAGCCCTCAGGCCGCTAGCGGTGCACAGCAGGCGATGAGCTTTGCATACTGGGAAACAGAAAACACTTTACATGTAGTCGTATGTGATTCGTTGCCTGTGGGTGGAACTGACTTGATAACTGGCCTGAGCCACGGTGGCTTGTAGCCATCGATTGTAATATTAGGAACCACTGCAAAGAGCCTGAATGCCAGTACTGAACTAGTGGAGAACAAACTAATCCTGTTTGAGGGACAAAATCATGACTGTAGTGCTGGGAATGATTGACAACTGTGAAAGTGCTTGTGTACAGTGTGGCTCTGTGCGGGCTTCACCTGTACGCTGTTTTTCAGCCCCAGCTGTGTGACTGCCTTTTATCCACTGTATTCCAGACAAGAGATCTTGTCACAGAAGAAGAACCTGACTTCGTTTGCCAAAGATAAGTTGGTCTTGTTCAGGTGGAGTCTGTACAGCTGCCGGCGCAGCACTCGAACACGGCAGCCGTCCGAACTTGTCCTGTCTTAATCTGAGGGGTTGTCTATAGGTGGTCTGACTTGTTACCCTTGTTCAGTGTACTGTACAGCTGCGAATGAACCTGTTAGGGGGTCCATGTGGGGAACAGAACCATGTAAGAGCTTAGCTGAGACTCTGGCCCAGTAGATGCTGAATTAAAGGCTAGAATGTTGTGTGTGTGAAGTGAGGTGCCTGACAGGGGGAAACACGCAGAGTCCAACTTCCCATTTCTCTCTCTAATTTCTCCGCAGCAGCATAAAGAAAGAGAAAGCGAAGAGGGTCCGAGTCCCAAGATGTCTCCCAGGAACAAACTCATCACTTTCAGCATCCACGTGAGTGACTCCGTTTGTAACTTGTGGTGACGACAGTGCAGCAGTTTGTCCACTGCAGTCTGGAGTTGAGGGTGACCTTGGTGACGCGACCTGTTTCCACGTAGAACTCGGTGGCCAAGCCGACCGCGGCCGGAGCGTCCGGCAGCCCCGAGAGCCCGGCCAGCAGCAGGACGGCAGGCAGCCCTTACGGTCAATGGGTCCCCATCAAAGCGCGGTCGTTCCCTGTGCTGGGTCACAAACGGTAGCCCTGCAGGGGGCCACGTGGACACCTTGTACATACTGTATATATTCCTGTACAGAGATGATACAACAGCACAACCTTAACCCTCTTTATACCATTTCAATGTTAGATGTTTTCTTTCAGATGTAAAGTGAGGTAGTTGGAGGAAGACGGCAGTTTCACACAGGTGGGGTCTCTTCTGTATTGTCACGTGTTTTTTGCTCTCAATAAAGAGGTTCCTGTTCAAACCTGGAAGTTGGTGTGAAAATGAGGGGGGGGGGTAGCTGCTGGGTGGATGTTTGCATCAGACCCACATTTCCTCCTGTTCAGCCACTAGACTGGCCCCCAGTAGGGGGCGCCACCCCTCCAGACAGGGCAGTTCATCCCGCACTTCAGCACTCAGTCAGGATGAGGTGCTTGTTGAACAGGTGACCCCCCAAGGTGACGTGTGGCTGTCACTTTGGCTCTGACTGTCAGAGAAAAACCTGATGGTGAAGGAGTCAGAAATGATGCACCTCAGCACAGCGCTGTGACAGCAGGGCGGAGGGTCGGGCGCAGCTTCACCTCCGTGACACGTGAGATAAACATCTCCTCCAGTTCCCTGCAAGCAACTCGACCCCAAACTGGGAACATTCCTGTCGAACCACAGACCCATCTTGACATGTTTTAGAAAATGTTTACGGCTGCAGACAAAGGTGCCCATTGTGTCGAGCTCAGCCTGAGAACAAGTCGCCCCTCGCAGGCAAACGCTGTTGTTGAGCCGAGTGTCGGGTTCCTGACCAGCGTCACCTTTGTTCGCGAACCTGCGTCTGTCCGGTTCCGCTCCGTCAGGGCAGCAGGTGGCACCGACCCGCACAGCCTGACATCTGAACATCTCCACCTTCAGCTCTAAAACCTGCCCTTAAGCGACCTGAGTTTCAGCGACAGTCACCCCCCACGCCAAACAGGATCAAACATATCGGGTAACGTTTGCATCCCAGCATTTGCTGCCAACAGCAGCAGCCATAAATTACCCCAGACGTCACAGGTTCACACGCAAACCTCGCCCCTCCCACGCACAGCAGGGTCCTCTGAGCTGCTCGTGCTCAGTCCACAAGCGCAACACGCACTGTCTCCACTAGAGGGCGCACAGTCACCGCGCCAAGGGATGTCGCTGAGCAGCAAGGGAGGCCTGGGAACTCTGTGCCGACTTTGATCTGCTGTTAAGTCACCCGCCTTCCAGCATCACGCCACGCAGCCCTGGGCTTCAGGGTTGTCGGCTTCTCACACGGACAAATTCAATAGTTAAATTGTTTTTCTCTACCTTTACGTGTGAGGTGGCGTCACGCTGCCGTCACACTCGGCGTTTCTGCCTCTGTAAACCACAAAGCAACAGCAGTGCTGCACAAGTTTATTCATGAACAGAAGCACTTTCAGGGTTAGAAAAACATTCAAACGATAACATTTACACAAATTGATAAAAATAAGAAAAAAAAAGAGAAACACCGAGTTCNTTCTGTAAACCACAAAGCAACAGTGCTGCACAAGTTTATTCATGAACAGAAGCACTTTCAGGGTTAGAAAAACATTCAAACGATAACATTTACACANCTCTGTAAACCACAAAGCAACAGCAGTGCTGCACAAGTTTATTCATGAACAGAAGCACTTTCAGGGTTAGAAAAACATTCAAACGATAACATTTACACAAATTGATAAAAATAAGAAAAAAAAAGAGAAACACCGAGTTCAAATGAGTCCGTACTGGATTGGCGACGGGTCCGGTTCATGCGGCTACTCTTCAGTCTCTGCACCAGGGCGCTGCCCCCTAGTGGCCAGCAGGGACCTACACAGCCGTACCCCTCTCCAGGTTCTGCTTGATCTCCGCTGTGTACTTCCCGTAGAAGCGCTCGGCCTTCTTGTTGAACTTGGCGTTTCTCTCGTTGATGTAGTCGATGTCGGCGTCGTCGTTGTACGCTCTGCGGCGGCTGTACTTGGAACGCTTCTCGATCCTGCAGGGGGCATCACAACGCACCGTGGTTTATATCAGCAGCCGTTCACAGGGCCCCGCATGGTCTGTTCTGCTACTCACTGTTTCTCGACGTCCTCCACCATGCGGTCGATGCTCTCCTTGGAGGGGACGTGGGTGCCGTGAATCAGGCTGTTGGAGGTGGGGTGGAAGTCGTCGCCGCTGTCACGAGTGGACACAGAGTCGAAAATAAAAGCGAGACTGTTAAAGACCTGCTGCTGTACCCTCAGGTGGCCGACTCTCCTTCAGCAGGAGTAGAATATCTTATCCCCAAACAATCAGGTGATGCTTCCTATTGCACCTCCTATCCAAAAGCCTACCCTGGAACCCCCCTGGAGCCCAGCTCTGCCCCAAAAATGAGGCTTGGTCCATAGTAGCAGCACAAAAGCAGAGCCTGAGCTCACCACTCCTCACGCTGACGCTCGTAGTTCTCCATGTCAGGCTGGATCTGCTTGGTGAGCCGCTGGTACTGTCTCAGCTGCGCCTCAGCGTAACCTGAAAGGGGGGGGGGGGGGGGACCCGCTCATCAGCGCCACCCACAGGCGACTCACAACATACAAGTGCAAACCTGAACCACCGTGAAGCCGACTAAAGAGGTCAACCACCAAATGCCTTTCAGGATCAGACGCCACATCCCCTCGACCACCACACATGGGACCTGAATTTTAATAATTCATAATTATAATTTTGTAAATACATTAAAATCAATTTGAACAGGAAAATAACTGGCACCTATCCAGCTCACAGCCAAACATACAGGACTTATGATGTACATTCAGGCAAAATTTCCTATTAGCGTTACGATTGTTGCTGTGGCTCTCCCATAATGCACTGGATGTTCGTAAATAGGTGTTGTGGGCATTGCAGGGAAGGATTGCTGACCCCCTGTGTTCACTGTGTGAGCACTTTAAGGTGGGTGTGTTGCTGCTCTGTCAGGGCTTGTGACACTATGATCAAAAGCACTTCCTTTCAGTATTATTATTTTATTAGTAGCAGCACATACATTTGTCACATTGCATTTTGTTTGTAATAAGTCAATTTCCTACTTGTCTAATAATTGAAACAAAATAAAAGGAAACAAATTTTCCTCTTCACACACTGTAACAGCTTGTAAAAATATTTGCGTCACTTTAACCTCACAAAGCAGCCCTCCATGTTACGTGACTGAATTATCTGGACTCCGTTTATTGCGAAATGGCCGGGTTCTACTGTGTTACTGCGGACTTGTGTTGCAGTTGATACTGTTCTTTGGGAGTTTGGGAGAAACTGACTGGACACAAGGTCCTGTGGTGCGGCACTCACCGGAGAACCCTGGATCCGGATTCTTCTTCTTCTTCTTCCTCTCCCAGCGCTCGGCCTCATCTGCACTGATCTCCAGCAGCTTGACCCTGTCATAGTCCTCGCCCTGTGCGGCACACTCCTGACCCCCCCCCCCCCCCCCCCCCCCCCCCCCCCCCCCCCCCCCCCCCCNGGCCCCCCCCCCCCCCCCCCCCCCCCCCCCCCCCCACACACACACACACACACACACACACACACAATCAATTACCAGGCACAGTTCACAAAGGGCACAACCACCACCTCAGTTCTTCTCAACAATGAGACCATAAAAACACCAATGCGCTATGGGAAGTGGCCTAAAATAAATGTTTATGTGGCCAAATAATGGTGTAATTGATCAAGTTAAAGCAAGTAAAACATGTCGAGCAAAGAGGACCACAAACACTGGGCCTCTGTGGAAGGAGGTTAACACGGCAGCTGCAGGGGGCTCGGCAACGCACTCACAATTTCTCACGGAAAAGTTGCACAAATACATCCCCACACAATTCATATTCAGAAATAAATGTGCGCTGGGGCTCTGAGCTCAGCCAGTAAACAACAATGCTGGAGAAACATCTGAACAGGACCAACATAGGTGTGAAACAACAGCCTGACTGCCGATTACCATTTCTGCTGTAAACACCCGGATCAAAGTCGGTTTTCTAAAAATAAACAGGAAAGCTGGGAAATTCTAACTGTGGATTTGATTCCTGCAGTTGGGGTAAACAAGGCTGTAGACGGTAGCTCGCTTTGGGGGAAAAGCATCAACTGAACAAACATTCGACTGAAATCCAGTTGTGGGATAAGATCACCCAAGGCATGGTCAGCAAGAGGCTGTTTTTTTCACCTTCATTACCACAAAGCGGCTTTTTAACCCCACGGCCGAGCTGCCCCGGACAGAGGAGAGCTGCTCAGCATCGCACCTTCTTCTTCTGGTCCACCTGCAGCTCCCACTCCAGACGTGCTTTCTTGGCCTCCCAGTTGGCTGGCAGCTTCAGGCGCTTGTCCTCCTCTACCACCTCCTGATGGTTCAGCTTGCGGGCCTCGTTCTGAATGGGGGCAAAATGGCGCCGTTAGCGCCACTTGCAGACGGACACGCACGCAGCTGGCACCCTGCGGTCGGCGGACGGGCTGTGCGGTAACTTTGCCCCGCGCTCACCCGCTTGAAATGCAGCTCCCTGAACTTCCGCAGTCTGTCCTCCCGCTTCCGGGAGGTCGGGCTCTCCTCGCCGCCGAGGCCGTCAAACTGTGGCGAAAACAGCGGTCAGCAAACACGCAGAGTCACGCACACTTGTTTTCATTGCAACGGTGGCGACAGAATGCGGATGTGAGCCGCGTTGAGCCCGGGCTGCGAAAGCCGCTATCCGAACAAACAAAGGGAGCGGACAGGCGCTGCACCGCGGCGAACAGAGGCCCTCCGTCGCCAGTCAATCTCACAGCGAAAACAATACAATATCGCTTATTTATTATAAAACACTGATTCACATTTTCTTCTCTCGCTGCCTGTAACCCAAAACTGAACCAAACTTTTAATACATTGATAAGTTTACAAAATTGATACTGCGTGTTTACCAACCTCTGCGCCGGACGCCATGTTGATTCTGGAAAGCTGTGCGTCACTCAGGAAATACGCAACCACGTCATCACCTAGGCAACAGAACAGCGTTTTCCCGGAGGTTCACAGATCCGTTTCGAACAGTTTGTAACGACGAGGTGATGTAAATATGGCACGTGCGTAAAACTGTATATCGTATATGTTTTTAACAGTTGTACTAAGTGGGAGACTTACACGTTTATGCATATATAACAACACAACTGCGCTGTGATCGGGGGTTTCTGAGAACAATAAAATTCCCTCACCAAAATCCCTAAATTTTTACATTATTCCTAATATGACGAGGAAAAGTGGGTTTGTTTGGCAAACGGAACTCAGCCAACTTCAGTCCGTTTATGTTTCACCTAAATGATGGTACAGTATAGATACCTTAAAATCATGAATTTGACAACAAATTACTAAAGATTGTCGTACACAGTGTATCCAAAGGCTCAAAATTGACTTCTGTTTTAAGAATATTGCCGTAGGTGACAGATATTACTGCATACACTTGGGTTTTTAAACAACTTTTTTTCTTGGTTCTGTTTCTTAACCATGACTCCACCTTGTGGCCCATCACAGACACTTAGAAGATTTACCCGCATTGCTTCAGCTGGTTAGTTGCTTACTTCCTCCTGTGCTGTGTGGAAGTTACAGCAGTGTTCACTTCCCACACGCTACTGAACACACAAACAGTTACGGTATAAATCACTGCTCCTCTGTGAGCAGCAGCAATGAGTTGCATGAAGAAACGGGCGGTTGGCTCTCTGGCACACACTCCTGTCAGGGTGTGATCTACACCCAACATGTGTGCAGAATCAGAGTCCCGACACACAGATGATTTATGGAAAATAAGTGTGAGGCAACACACAAGATTATTATTAAGAACCAATACTATTGTCTAATCGTCTCCGGCGAGGTGTTTACTGCCGGTCGCTGTTGCTCTCATCCCTTTTAGGAAGATTAATAATCAAAGCTAAAATGCTATTAACTCAGAGCCCTGGATTACCCCCTGCGGGGAAAGAAAACCCGGGGTGGGGTGGGGGGATGGGGGGCATCCCAGGGCTCCGCTGTGTTTGAGGGAAACAGCAGGGGTAGTTTGTGGGACCTTTGGTTTTGGCCCTTCTGGGTTTTCACTGCAATGTGAGGGTTTGCAAACCAATAAACAGCAGCAGGTAAATAAACTGTGTGGTTCAAGAGGAAGCTGAAGCCCTGCAGGGAGAGGCCTGTGAGTCTGACACATGGAACGAACACACACACACACACACACACACACACACACACACACACACACACACAAAAACACTGCAGAGACAGGTGAGGAAATGCAAAAAAATATATATTTGAAATCCCGCCTGTGTCTGAGATGCAGTTCCCACATTCTGCAGATCTATTGTAGGCCGGGACGCATTTTAATGTTGAACTTACTTAAATAATTGGTGTGTTCAAAGTGACTATTTGATGATCACAATGAACTCCAAGCAGGAGCACAAAGTATCTACTGTGTCACCATCACTTTCACATTGTTCCACTGCTGCCTTTCCCATCTGATTGTGTTATAATTAATAGACTTTAAAAGGATGTAATTAAGTGAAGTTTATGGTCTTAGATGAAAGCAGAGTCAAGATCACAGGCGATGTTAATGGAGTGATGCAATTAACTGGGAACCAGATGGGTGCCGAACGGCACCGAAAAAATGGGTCCTATGCCGTTCGGCACGGCACAAAAACTGAAACTTTTATTAAAACTGCCAAAGAAGCTGGAGCCACAGAAAGGCGGAGCACGGCTCTGGGCCCCTGGCCCCCCATGGCAGCCATCGCAGGGAGACGGACGGAGGCAGACAGAGATGGATGGAGACGGGGCAGCAGGTTCCATATGTATCCACTCATGTTGAAGCACATGTGTGGCTGGAGCCAGTGGGGGGGGCGTTGTGACCAAGGAACCATAAATCTTTTCTCTCCTTTGCTTTACTCCTCATCATGGTTTGGAGAAAATGATGTAGCCATTATAAAAGTAATGTATAACACACTGAAGACTTTTCCGGACTTCCCTGAATGAAATACAGAGACTCGGCCTTGAACACCCCCCCCCCCCCCCCCCAGGTCCAGACAGAGGGAAGGCAGGAAGATGCTGGTGGTGCAGGAGATGCAGTATGGTGGACGGTGGGATGGTGGCGCCGTTGGCACAGTGTCTTCATCTTCTCTCCCAAAGCAGAAAACTCGACCACCACGGGCTGGAAATATGAACAGGACTGTGTGTCCCTAGGCTGTTAGTGTGTGACTCTGTGTCCCCAGTGTGTCATTTTGTTGGCCCAGTTTGCCAACAAATCCTCTGTAATCACAGCACCCGGGGACCCCGTGTGGCTCCTTCCTGCCAGCAACTGTCAAACGGAACAGACCCCCCGCGTGATACTCGTGCCGCTTCCTTTCTGTTCGCTGGGCCTCCAACAGCCATTCTGCCACCAACGGGGACATGGTTTGTCACTTTGTGTGTCATTATAGGGCCACTTTGAGTGCATCAGACAGTGCTCTCCTGTGCTGGAGAGGCGTAGCCTATGTAAGCCTCACCCCAATGCACTCCTGAGGACAGGAACAGTGGACGTCTTTGTGTGACGGACTGTCCGGTGGGGCCTCCTGGGGGAACATCTCAGGCTCACACTCCGTGCGCTGGGGTGTTGTCACATTTGACATTTCAAGTACCAAACAGGAGTCACTGGATCCCATAAAAATAAACAATAAATCACCCAAAAATATACCAGTGAATCTTGGTGGAAATTAGCTCCAAAGTTTGTCTGCTTGTAATAAACAGTGGGAGAAGGCGTGGCCCCATCATCTCTGACAGCTGTGTCACATCTGGAGCTTAACGCAAACAGCGCGGCCAATAAAATCATTCCGTTTCCTTAATTACTATTCCTGTCATTTCCGCACCAAATAAAATGGCACTGTTTCCTGGCCAAAGCAAACGCATGTCTCTCATCCCAGGAGCCTCTGCAGACGGTGACAGGACTTTGGGCCTCGGCTGTGACGGGGACAGAGGAGGGGCACTGAAATTTGGCAAATGGAGTTGTGTGAATGGAAGAGGTTTCTTCCGATCGACCTTGAAAATGTTTTGGCGCCGCGGGATGAGGGCAAGGCTCGACCCTCCTGCTGCCTTGTGCCGTGATGCCGCGGCTTTCACACATTCCTGCGGTCTCTGGCCTCTGTTTTTCTGACTTCCACAGCTGCTTGTCACCATGTCTCTTTTTCTCCCTCCGCCGTTGGCACCACTCACGGTCAGCAGCCTGGTGGGACCAATGAATGGCGTCACGGTCCGGCTTGTGATGGACTATTGAGTCGGCACGCACCACACAGGGCCACCGTGAGATCCATACTGCTCCCGGCTGCCTGCCGCTGGCACAGTGTCGTGTTCCGGGGCTGTGAGGCGATGGCCATTGAATCCCTGACTCGTGAGGTGAGCCTGAACCACCCCCCTCCTGCCCCGAATCTGGAGCCAGTCGACTGGATGTACAGAGGGCTGATGCTGGGTGAGCGGATGTTTGGAAGGGTGTGGGTGCGTTTTATTGGGTGTGAACGAGTCAGAGGTTACCGCATTGCGACCACACGTGCGCTCAGGAGCCAGGGGGAAGCCCACCATCACAATACACAGTGGGCAAACAGCGCTCTTCCCAGTAGCATCAGGATGCCTGAATCTTGCAGATGTTATGTTATGAAGCTGAGGGTTTCCTCTGACACAGAGGACAAACTGACTGACTGACCAACCTACTGACCAATGAAATGGTCTCCTGCCCAATTGATCGGTCAACCGACCAACAATCTTACAGGCAAGAACAAAGATGGAGTCAGAGGGGGTGTGAACTCTTCTCAGTCCCGATGGCTAATGGCTCCTGGACGTTTTACAGTCACTTGATACTGAACTTCACAGAGGAAATTAAGGCCCAGAACCATCTTTGTGGGATTTGATCCTGCAGCTTCCTGGTCATGCGGCTGATGTCTCGACCACAAGCCCTCACTGCTGACTGCACGCTTGTCACAGCCTTCGGGGACAAATCGGCTTCGCCGGGCTGATCTCCATCTCAAAAGTTCAACGTCCTCAGCTCGAACCGCGGTCAAACCGACAGGCATCTGCATCGGGAGGTTTCGAGGTCTGGAACTGTGACTCGGAGGACCGCCAGGCGCCCGCAGGCGGCAGTGGCCTGCAGAACAGCAGAGGGAGCTAAATAATTAATTTCTGAACTAAGTGGTGTTTAAACGTCCAGAGGAAAAAGTAGACTGTTGGACTTGTGAGCAGCACCGACCGGCAGAATTTTTGCTCGCAGTTGAGCAGATGTGATCGGCGCTGCGCCTGAGTGTTCGCTGGTCGTCGCCACGTCCCCATCCCTGGGCACAGGGGCTGCGCCATGAAAACAGGTTAAAAAACCCTATTAAAGAAGCCTAAAAGCACACAGCTGTAGACATGCCCTGGAGTTTTAACATTTCGATTAACTTTGGTTTCCATCCAAAAAATTATTATTCACTGTAATTAAAAAGTTATAATGGAATATTTGAAAACAGCTGACATAGCTTAACTAAATCATTAAATATATTATTTTGAGGAAAAACTCCTGCGTGTCAATGGGGGAGTTTTTTGAACCATGTTTTTCACTTACTACTAGATTCTGGAAATTTTTGCTGTGTTTCGGCTGCTGGGGGGGTCACAGGGTCACCCGTGCTGTGGCTGTCAGTGCAGGTTGCCCACGTGGAGAAAACTCATCCAGCTTATGGCCTAAATCACGTTAACTTTTACAAGACAGTCAGACATTGTGCCACATATGATCACACCACAGTGGCTGTATGATCAAATACTCTGGTCTCACGCAGCGGGACCTCGAACCCAGGAGCACGTGGTCGTGCTCACTCCTCTGATCCTCGTCTGCTGCAGCAGCCGGAGAGGACCGGTTCCCACGTGGACACACAAGGGCCCTTTGTCGGGGCCCCGTCTGACTGCGGCCCTGCAGACACCCAGCTGCACAGACACGGCTCTGATCTCCGCACCGCCGACCGAGGAAATCGGAAGCTTAACGCTTCCCGCGGGGTGCGCTATGCCCCGGCCCACTTGGCCACCGAGACGCAGTGTTTTTGGTGAGATTTGCTGTGCCCTGTTCACGCAGCGGCCGTGACACTTGACATCGGCCTGGTGACGAGAACCTCGTGCCAGAACGCAGGAACTGTTGCTGTAGAACAGTGCCGCCCTGCGGCCCACTTCTCGTGTATGGAGCACAGCGGACACGACAGCGAGACTCAGAAGGTGAAGAGCAGCTCAGAAGAACTATTTTCTGTAGGTCTGAACAAGTGCAATTTATTTGTGTGTCTGTGTGTTAGAGTGTGTCGGGGTGTGTCCAGTTTAGCACAAAGCGGTTCTGAGTGACTAGTGACATCACACACAGCCGCTGGAGGGCTGGTTAACACCCTTTAACCCTGGTAGGAGGTCCGGTGCAGGGAAGTGGGTCTTTCTGGGGGGGGTCAGTGTGCTGCTCCTGTCCCTCATTTGTGAAGAACATAAGAAACGTGTTCTGTGGCCAACACCCCCCCCCCCCCCCNTCTGGGGGGGGTCAGTGTGCTGCTCCTGTCCCTCATTTGTGAAGAACATAAGAAACGTGTTCTGTGGCCAACACCCCCCCCCCCCCCGTTCCACAATAGTCAAGGTGCGAAGCTGCTGGGCCTGATGTCACTTCCTAGCCTCTGTGACATTTTGAGTCCCTTTCATACTCAGACTTCACACTCAGTCACAACCCTCCAGGACAGCAAGCCACAGGGGTCACAATGACGTCACACACATCTTTCCCGGGGGGCAGCAAGTTATTAGATTCTCAGAACTGATCAAGAGCCTTCCTCCAATGCCCATGCAACCCCCTTGTACTTCTGCTGTCACAGTGTGTGTGGGGGGCTCAGGGCTGTGATGCCTGGGGGGTTGGGCAGCCACGAGAGGATGTGGAAATGTGTGGATGGCATGAGGCCCGTTTGGCAGCGCCACCCACCTTTCCCCCCTTTTCCAAAGCCCCTTTGTTCTGCTGCCAGGGCGCGTGTGTGTGTGTGTGTGTGTGTGTGTGTGTGTGTGTGTGTGTGTGTGTGTGTGTGTGTGTCGGGGGGCAGATGGGGGGCCCACGAAGCGAGCTCACAGCGTGGACCACCCTGGGGATCCTCATTCAGGCCCTTCCCTCTTGCTTTCCATGGTCACACGTGTGTTTGCCGGGCCGTGTCGTTTGCTGCTCAGACTCATGTCCTCCATGAAAGCTCAGCGTATCGGTGATATTATGGTGGTACGAGGGACAAGACATCTCCATAATGCTGTGTCATCCTGTCCCCCTGGGGTCAGCAGCATCATTCCAAAGTGGGTGGAGGTGTGAAGCCCACTGTACGACATTTCTGCATACGGTGATGAACCCTCTACCCTACAGCATCTACACTTTGATGGATGTTACTGTGATTTTGGATTCTCTCACTGAGCATCATGGAAAATGTCCCACCACACCGCGTCACAGCGTCACACACTTCTCCCTCTCGCAATGCAGGCCACTGCTCCTTTGGAGGCTCTCTGGTCAAATCACAACAGAGATTTTGTCTTCTGAGCTTTGAGTGTGTGTGTGTGTGTGAGTGTGTGTGTGGTTTCAGATGCACAATGGTGTGTGTATAAATAATACAGCTTCCATCTCTGGAATGTGACTGCACTGGAGATACAGTCCTGGTTTTCCAGTAGTGTCTCATTATGTGGCTCTGCTGCCGTTGGCTGCGGCTTCCCGGCTGCGACCCAAACCACGACCCCACCCTCCCCACGCACGGCAGCCTGAACCCCCACCCCCCACGGTGGGACTGTGAAGGGGGCGCACGACTCACTCTTACTCGGCCTCCTGTTGGATCCAGACACAAAAGTGATGATTTGGAGGTTTTTCCCAGATTGCTTCCTTATGCGGCGCCTCGTGCCGAGCTGCCATTTTCGCCCACGCGCCGCCGGGCTGAAACGCAGACACCGTGGAGTGGCGCCTCCCGCAGGAGGAAAACCACACCTCTGTGCTCGTCCTCTCCCGCAGAGCTGCGTGTCATGATCCGTGGAAGGCGACGACCTGTTATCTGGTCAGGTGTTGGCTTGGCAGCTCAGGCCAACATCAGAAACAGATGGAATTTTACTGTTAATGAAGCTGCTTTCATTTGTGTTCATATGTTCACAGACCCACACAGCACGTGACATTTGTCGTCCATTTGGGGAATTACTTTGCTTTACCTGTTTATACTGCATGGTAATTTTTACTGTACCAGTTCAGTTGGAGTACAGTACTGTCAACAGTACTTGGTTAACAAGGGCGCTAGTGCAGGATTGGAACCTGGGTCATCTGAGCTGCCCGCACGCCATTTAACCTGAAAGTGGGAGAGGTTCGTGAGTCACAACCTGAGATTGAAGGAACAAATCACAACTAGTAATCCTTCTTTAGTCTGTTACCATGGAAACTGTGAAAACAAGCCACAGCATCTGTCTCCTTGCACCCGGTGCGTTAACCGCCACGCGCAGTCAGCTCTGCAGAGTTCCTCTTTCGGCTCTTGGGTTCGTACGACAGAGGAAACTCCACACGGTTGCAGCTGGAAGACAGAAAAGAGAAAGACAGGAAACATCTCCAGACCTAGAGACAAGCTGCCTTGCAGGACGGGGAAGGACGCTGGAGTGGGGAGAGACGGCCGTGTGACGCAGGGCCACGGTGTGTGACAGTGATGGAGGACTCTGGGGTCTGTCTAGGAAATGAATTAAGGAAGACGCCGAAGGGAAACTTGAACCAGAGGCAGGAGCCATTCCTGGGTTCAAAGCAGCAGCCTTGCTCCCCATCACATGTCTCTGCTGACAGACCCCCCCCCCCCCCCCCCCAGAGGGTGACACAGGTCAAAATTGCCCTGCAGTTCCACTCCTGCTCATAACCTGACACAGGGAGAGGCCATGTGGTCTGATCACAGGACATGCCGAGGACACTTGAGGGACACTCTCGCCCACCTGTCCAATTCCCCCTCATTCGAACATATGCATTTAATATAAGTAAGAAACTCTACATTCCTTCTTAATCATTTCTCCAAAGCGGCACCCATCTCGGGGCAAAGAGGACATGAGCAGCAGAGGAAGAGCTTCACACTCAGCCACAGGGTGATCAAAGCACAGCTTACCTGTCTGGTACCATCACGTTGCTGGTTCAAATCCCTCCAGTTGCTGCCTGTGCATCAGAATAATTAAGCTGCTTCTGCATTTTCTAATGTATGGATGACGTGTTTTGTTTTTTCATTTTAAAATCAGGTTTTGTGTTTAATTATTGTGCAGTTGGGGAGCTTTGGGACTGGAGAAGCGAGGCTCCCCAGGTTTAGACGTGCAGGCTGAGTGGTGGAGGAAGCGGCCAGTCAGCTGACACCCAGAGGCAGTGACTTCCACTTTAACTCGCTGCGGACCAAAGTGGTCACCTAAACCGAACCACATGGGCGCTGCAGAGCACCACGTGCACCAACCGCTCGCCCCGACCCCAGACACATCCATCTTGGCTGGGTGGTGAGCCCCTGTCCACACGGCGACCGCGCAGCCAGTGAAATATTTACCCGGCCTAATGGAGGGTCACACACAGCACAGAGGCTCCGATCCACACCATTCAGCAGTGTGTGTGGGGCCAGAGCATGCTGGGAAAAGACAGGAAACATCAGTGAAGACTCAGGACAGGGAGAAGCTAGAACAGTGGTGACTACACACAACACACACACGCACACACACACACACACACACACACACACACACACACACACACACACAGAGAGACACAGCACTAGCGGCACAGGGCCAGGCTCTCTCTGCGGTTCTATGTGCCCCCCCGATGCTGAGACCCTCCCTCTACCCCCCCAATGGGCTGTGAATAGACTACGGTAAGTGCTCTTTGTTGGCTGACCATACTGGAAGCCCGTTGACCACAAAGGCTCCTGCTGGGGGGGGGGGTACCAGGGTGGGGAGGACGCTCCCAAACTTGAAGCCACAAGCCACGCGACCCCTCCCCAGCAACCACAGCACACACAGACGTTCGCAACCCATGTCCCATCGCACCAGCTTTTTCCATTTGTCTGGCCGAACCTGCGGACCATCCAGCTCACCTGGAACAGCAGAGAATGCTGGGAACTTCCCTGGAGAGCCTGAGCTGAAAAGGACACAGCTTTGTACCCTAAAATTTCCACAGTAATTTCATTCTTTCTCAGTGTGTAAGAAGCACCAAGAGCCAATTGACAAGTAGGTAAACAAAGTTAAACCAACTAACTGGCATGTAAATCATGCTAAAGCAGCTAACTAACATTTAAACCGTACTTAACCAGAAGAGTGACAGCAATGTTGTTTACAAAGAAATTATCTGCACTGTTTTTCTTTTTGGTACAAACCCCTAAACCAAAAGGCAGCTTTAGTCCTCATGTGCAAGTTTTTTCCAAACGGTCTCAGTAATCATGGTATTAAAATGTGCAGCAAAACTGGTCAGGACTTCTTCAGTATTCCGACAAAGTGGTTCTTCCGCACGCAACTTTGTACATCACAATTCAGACGGTGCTTTTTACTGAGAACCCCGTGAAAACACACAAACCCACACAGACACACACACCACAATAGAAGGGATTTACAGGCAGCGATATGGGCCAAATGGGCAGTCTTAATTTACCTTGCAGTCATGGAATATGATAATTGTCTGATTTGTGCGAAATTTTAATCCCTCAACTCAGACACATAATCATTGAGGAGGAAAGTAGAAGCTACCTGTGTAATGCGTTTAACAGAAATTAACCTGGTTAGCTGCAGCCGCTGTTTGAAAATGAGAAAGTGCTGATGGTCAAAATCAATTTCCTTACGGCCAAATGACTCCCGCACCGGCTTTGGATTTCAGCTAAATGGCCAAAGCTTAAAACACTGATACTAATGTTATTAAATTAGGCCCCGATCATATAGTTCAAGTTATTGTTAATGTTATTTGTGTTATTCATGGCGGCTCTGGGGGGTGGGAATGGACGAGAGGAGGGTGGCCCTGCTTTCTGTGTGTCTGTCTGTGATAGAGAATCTCAGATGGGGTGACCCTCACACACCCACGCGCACAAACACACACACCCCGAAGCTAATGAGCTGAGCGAAAACAGCAGTGTGGGAGCGTGTGAACTGAACAGCAACGAGTGTGTGCGGTGTGTGTGTTTTTAGCTGTGGCCACAGACACACAGGATGAAGGACAGGGGATGGAGATGGAAGGCAGGGAGCAGCGATGCTATAGATCTGCGGATGGGAACCTGGTGCACCGTGGACCACTGGGATGGCTGCATCCTAAGTGCCGCGCAGCACCGCCTGCAGGTCACCTCTGCCCGCTGCTCGCCTCTTGCCGCAAACCTGTGTCCTCTCTGGGCTCCGCTCCTCCGAGTCCTCGCTCAGACCCCACCCCCAGGTCCGCCTCTGTCCAGGTGTGCTCAGGTGCCTCAGTGCAGAGGCTGGGAACCAGAAGAGACCTGGGAAGGAAGGGCAAAATGGAAATGAGACTGGGGGCTGGAGAGAGAGGGAGTGAACTGTTATGATAAATTACAATAGGAGTAACGTGAGAAGGGTGGAAACGTACACAAGGAGGGAAAAGGGGACATGAGGAGTGAAAGAGGCTGATGGGGAAGTAAAGAAAGCAGGAAGGTGAACACATGGGAGGGATTATGAGGATCAACCCCCCTGGACTGTGGGGAGGAGCAAACAAAAGACACATTCATGGGGACCAAGTGGAGGGAGGTGCACTTTGTGGGTGGTGTGGGTGGTGGACAGTGTCAGGTGATTTATGGACGATGCAGGTGGTGCTGATGATGATGATGACGACGCTACGTGGGCGGTGTAGGTGCTGTCCTCGTTTCTTTATGCAGAAATGGTTACGTTGACACTCTTCCGAAACTTTTCTCCAAAGCAGTTAACATCACCTACTGACCCAGCAGGGTAATTTTTATCGTGTCAATTCAGAGTACCTTGATCAAAGGCACCACAGCATTCAAACCAGCGTCCTTTCAGCTCAAAGCTGGTAGATTTAGTCACTACACCTCCTGCTGTTGTTTCTGTGCTTAGTCATAAAGGGCTTAAGGGGCTCAAAATTGCCTGGGAGCAGGAGAGGAGCAACGTTGCCAACTGGGACGGTGACAGCCACGTGTCCAGTTCAAACTGTAGCTCTTCGCACCACCTCCAAGTGAACGCGTGCTGCGTGACTCGTGCGACCTGTGCTCAGCTCAGCTCGGCGTGAGGCCCCCATGACCCCCCGGGTGTGAAAGTGTACAGTGAGCACAGGCGGCCTCTTCCCGCTACCGGCTGTACGGCACAGGGGCTGTGAGGGGTATTAAAGTGACACTAATGGAACGTTGATGACAACGAGGGGGGCGTATGGGGACCTGTTCGCAGGCTCCGGTTACAGCAGGGCTCGCGGCACAGCCCGCTGTGGCCGCCTGTCATCAAGCCGACGGCGCGGGAAGCGGCCACGTGATTTACGGTCGGCCTGCGCGCCACAGGTGCCGGCGGGATTGTGTGACCCGAGACGAGCTGCTCGGATGCACGCGACGAGCCTCCCGCTGAGCCGCACTCGTGTCAGGATTGGGGGGGTCGCAGCGTCACCTGATCCTCTGAGAAACACGCTGCGCTTTGGCGGCGATGAAATATTAATGGAGGAATTAGACCCTGAAAGCCGTGACCACGAATAGAGGAACAGAACACTTGTCACGATGAGCACGACTCCCCTCTGGCTCAGAGTCACACCGACGACGAGGACGTCAGCAACACTGTACGCTCTAAGCGGCTTTTGGGGAAATAAATACATGTAGATGCGATGTAAATGTAGCAATTTTAACACTCGATGAAGTTCCTAAAGCCCACAGACTCCCTTCTTCACCTCGCGGAGTGACTCCAGGAGGGTCGGGACAGAGGGTGTACACATGGTACTCTGGTGCGAGTCCTTCGTGTTCACGGTGGATTTTGGGCTCCTCCATTAAACCTTCCAAATGCTGCTACTCCATCAGACGGGATGGACCACGTCCACCTACCAACCTGTTTTGTTCGGCCACCCAGGTCGAATGCCCCCCGGGCACCTCCTGCATGAACTGAGCTCGGCACGGCCCCACCGGGAGGAGGTCCCTGGGCAGACCTCGGACACACTGGAGAGCTTTGATTTTCGGGTTGACCCCCCAGGAGGCCGCGGACACTAGGTTACTATGGGAAATGAAGTGCCTGTGAAATCCGCAGCAGGAAACACACCGCTGGAGCGAGAAAGCAGGACCCCTGCGAATGTGTGTCACACCGCTGCTGCACGTCCTCCGGGGACACGATGTCACCGTGAGCACAGAAGGCAGACGGCAAAAATAAACGGGGAAAGTTTCTATCTCCGTGTTCCACAAACTCACCAGTTGTTGAGACATGTGGACTTTGGCCACGCCCCCTCCAATGCTTAAGTAAACACTGCTGGTGCCCCTCACTCCCCTGGAGAGGCATTCTGGGGCTCTGCCAGGGTGTTTACCGACGCTGCCATTTTAGGGTTGTAATGAACGAATTATCCTTGTAAAACCACTTTATCTGCGCTGCTTTTAAATAACTGCTGGAATCCTGCGGAGAGCGCCGCTGTTTATCAGCTCGCTCGCTTCCAGACAGCGACCGGACCTGTCTGACCATAATGCTGCAATCCAAACTTTTACGATAGGTGTGGGAAATTAAACATTATGACTTTATTCTCTGGTGGACGCGGCGCGGCGCTCCACTGCCCGTGCTGCTTGCTGTAAGTGCTTTTTGTTTGTTTGCTTGTGTCTCCGGTGTGGGCCTGCACCCATTTACTGCAGCAGACCTCTTTAACGGCGGTCTGAGAAAGCCTTCGGAAGAGTGGCACGCCGCGTGTTTACCTCTTCCCAGCTGCAGCAGAGCGAGTTGAGCCGCAGCACAGCCGAAAGCTGAGGTCATATGGCTCGCGGTCCAACGTCAGGCCACCTCTTCGAGGCCACGGCGTCTTCCTGCTGCGGACTCTTTGAGGGTTTTGCTAAAAGGTGCAAGGGTCTCGATCGCGTGTATAATGGGCGATATTTTGGTCGTAGGCTCGACACCTCCACCACCCCACCACACCGTGCTGTCAGGAACCTGCTGGCACAGAATGCCTCAGGGTGCTGCCAGACAGACCAGATTACTCTAAGCCATGTAATGCAGGCATTAAACACTTAATTGTTCCCGGAGACAGAAAAATTAACGCTAAATACGAGCGAAATCCAGTGTTTCTCTTTGGATTTTAAAAGGATCGACAGCTGGGAGATGGAATTTAAGCTCCTATATATGGAAATCCCTCCTTGGCGGGTGAGTCGTGGGCAGCGCCCAGTGTGGGCAGGACCAGGCTGGGCGCACAGGTGGGGATCTGGACATCGTTCACACCGACTGGGAGGGACACCCCTTCACCACAAGTGGCAGTTTGCGCTGCCAATTTCGAACCCGGCACTGGCTGACGATAAACTGCGGCCACATGAAGAGGAACAGAAAAGGCTCGCTGAAAAGTAGCCCTTTGACTGACTTCGCCACGCTTTGGTTTGCCTTCAGCGCTGGCGTAAAAAAAAAAAAAAAAAAAAACCCCTAAAAGTACAGCTTGTCGAAGGTGCTTTGAACGTTCACAGCTGAAGACTCACAGTGTTTAGTCAATTAAAAAAGTGGAAAATGTAGGAACACATGGCTGAACACAGAATGCTTCATCCCACAAGGAGCCTCTCAAATCCGCCGTAATGAGTGTGGGTACATGTAGGTGCCTGCACACACACACGTTTCCTTGCCGAGTTTCAGACGCTGACATTCCCACGTGGAGTGGTTAGTGCGCTGATATGGCATGCTGTAACAGTCAGATGGCATGTCAACAAAGGTGGAATGTTGTGAAAGTGCCAAAGCAACTAAAAAAAGAACGTAAAAAAAGGCAAAGTGTCTGAGCAGGAGCCGGGGCCACGGAGGCCCTGCGGATTGAGGGTGTGTTAGAGATTACGCTGTCACCCTCCGCATCTCCATCTCCAACAAGGAGAGCTGCACACTCGTAATCCCACATCGTAACCCTGTCTATTCAACCACCTGGTTTCGACTAGCAGACCTGCTGCTATTTATATCAACTTACAAATGCAGAGGCAGAGCTTGTTGAAGGGGAGAAAGATGGACAGAAGAAAATAAGAGCACGGAAATGGACGTTTGCTGGACTGCATGGGAAACTGAGAGGCGGCACAGGCTTGTCTGACCTCACGAGGTGGGGGGGGGGGGGGGGGAAAAATCCCCCGTTTTTAGTTNGGGGGGGGGGGGGGGGGGGGGGGGGGGGGGGGGGGGGGGGGGGGGGGGGGGGGGGGGGGGGGGGGGGTGAAAAATCTCCCGTATTTAGTTTGTACGTGCATGTGCTCCTCAGCGGGTCGAGGTGGAGCTTCCTTCCTGAGCCCCGCAGCTTTTTGGATCTCAAGTGATGTAAACTCAACCTGGGGATGTGGGGCAGAACCACAGGACGTCCCCGTTTGCAGAGGCCTCTCCATCGGCTCGGGCTCACAGCCCAAATGCTGACAACACGACAGACTCTCACTCAGGTTCCGACCCCCAGCACCCATGAGCCCGACAGTACCGATGGCTCACACACCTGAACTTCAGGACTGGCCCTCCAACACACACCATTCAGGGGCGCCGAACTGCAGCCTAAGGCGGAAACTGCAGAAGTCCGAAAGAGCAGGTGACGGTTCGCAGCCTCCCCGTGAGTGTGGGAGAACATCCGATGGCCAAGATTTACAGCTTATCCGTTCACTGAGGCCTTTACCAAGAGCCAGTTACACGAGCATCTTCTCTGGTACACAGGTTCCACGCGCAAAAACATGGTGTCACAACCAACAGCAAAACCAGGAGCACCAACAAATGAATGAGACCTGTGAGTGTTAAGGATGTAAGGTGCAGCATTTCCTTCAAAATCACTTTTTAATTTGAAATAGAAAATACGGGCATGTGGAGAAGTGTTACACTGTAGACACAATCACAGATAAAGTGTGACGCGAAACTGTACAGTGCTGTATAGCGGGACCATCTGTATGCTGAACTGTGGACTTAACAGCAGGAGCTAAAATCAAATCGATTACAGTGATAAAATGAAATAAAAATAGAGCTAAACGGAGGTGTTTCCGAGAGCAGCCGCTGTTCTGCCTGCCTGTGAAAAGGAGCAGCGCACTAACCGCTCCGTTTATCTGTACGAGAGAAAAAAAAAGGATGAAAATGAGCCATGACAGACATTCTGGGAAGTGGTTCTCTCAGGTGTCGTGCGCTTCCTCGTGGGCCGGGGAGCCGTGTTTGCCAGACCCTCAGGAACCTGTATCGATTCCTGTCACAGAGCAGTTTCATGAAACACACACGCGCAGGGTCTGGGGGGGGTGTCGGCTCCCAGAGGTGGCCGGGGGGGGGGGTACTGCAATTAGGGTGTTCAGGAAGGGGTGTTTACAGCCTTTGAGAAAAACACCTCTCAGCATGGACTCCTCCCTCAGCTGCTCGCAGGCCGGGTACGACAGCAGCCGGGTTCCTCTGCGTTCCTCACTCATTAATATCCTGTCTCTGCGTCGGCTCGCCTGGCCTTTCTGCTACTGCTGGTCTGTGGGAGTCTGCTGTTCCCGTCACGCAGCGAGACCGGCAGAGGGCTGTCCCCTGGAGTGTAGCCATGCCAAGAGCGTAGCGCATCGCTGCATTCCCACCTCGGTGACGTGTCGCTGCGGGTAACTTTGCGTGGAGCCTCTGAGGGTTTGCCTCTGAGATCTTCCTCCAGGCCTCCTGGCATGACGATCCTGCCTGTTCTTGTTTAAGGAGGCGGTGGCCTCCGCCTTTATTAGTACATACATACCAACCGTCTCAGCAGACATCCCAGAGTTGAGTTTCTCTGCTGATTCTTTGGTTGATGCTCGGGGGGGGGGGGGGGGGGGGGGCAAAAAGCAGTACTTGGCCCCCAGGGAATTGTTATTCTTCCCTTCATTGCTGTTGGGAGTTTTTTGTNGGGGGGGGGGGTTAATTAATTTAATTAAAGTGATTTGAATATAAACTTATGTGCCAACCACAGCAACACTACTGTCCTAAATAGTTTCGAGAAACGATCGTAAATCACTGTGAGTCACCACATTCATATTGCAGTGAGTGTTTCTGAGGCTTTAATCGGCTGCCAAGGCTTTACTTTTCAAGCTTGAGTCAAGTGGGGGAAATAATAAAAGTCTTGTATGTCCTTGGATCATCATGTGGTGTCGCCAGCCCCACAACGGGGGTCTGGATGTGACAGTCTGCCAGATCCACCCTTGGAAAGACTTCTTCGGCCCTTCCCATTAGCTTTTAGGGATGATGATGTTGCTATTACGAAAACACGTACGATCAGGGGTAAAGTAGTAGCTCTGGCGAACTGCGCAGAAAGTTGTACGCTGTGCCATCCAGGCAGCAGCTCTGGGACACACCGTCTCCACCTTTCCATTTCTTCATTTTGCCAGTGGTCCCTGATGCTCCTCATTCCTCCAGGATGTGGTTGTGGGCAACGAGTGGAAAGCACCACTTACCCCGAGTGCAAGGAGAGCGATGTGGAACGGCGAGCTGCCACCTCCTTAACATCACCAGATGAGTGAATCAATAAATAAATGCCCAAACAGCGAGTGGCTGCCGTAAGAAAACGTGCCTTAGGAAACTGGGAGCCATTATTTGGCTTGGTGATGGACAGCTGGTGACACTAGACTGGTGACAGAAGAGCTGAGAGCTTCTGGCAAGCCAACAAAGACGGCTGGCAGCCACAACCCAGGAAGGAAACATATTCTAAAAAATGACATTCCTAAGCATTGAGTGATCACTGCTGAGATTGACACTTTCTGCTGAACTTTTGTGTGACGAAAAGCGCCACATTGGCTTCTTCCTTTGTGACACTAACAAGAGCACAAAGGCGTGCTTTGAACCGATGACCATCTAGTTAAAAGGGAGGATCTGTGCGCCCTTCTCAGTACATTGAGGGTTGCATCTGTCTGAGGCTCGCTCTACCTGCTGGCCGGGACCAGCACTCAACACGAAAACCACGAGGTAACATCTCCCGTGACAGCAACCAAATGTCCTCAGTAATGATTGAGGGCAGATGAGACACTTGAGAGCCATAGCTCTCTTAGTGCCACCTCCTTCTCCTCCCTCCCTGCTTCAGCTCGTTCGCCATCTGCCATCTCCTCCTTCTGTTCTCACTCCTCACTTCACCATCCTAAACCTCCTCTTCTCCTGTGTTCCACTTGCTCCACACAGCTCTCCCAGGTTCTAAGGAAGTTAGGGCCAAGCAAAGAGTAGTGACCAGCGTACGGAGGAGGTCGGACAGCTTCCCCCATCCGTCGCCACCAGCAGTGGGGGGGGCGGGGTGGCGGGATTTCAGTGGATCAAACACACACATTAACACACATTAACGCCTGGCTGTAAAATGTGCAGGTCCCCAAAGTGTGAACCCCTCCGCTGGGAATAGCGGGAATGAGTGGCAATCCGCCCCGTCTGGACCAGACCCATACGAGGCCTGTGCATTAGCACATTAGCCCCCGGTAGCCTGCCCCTGCTGCCCCTCCCAGAGCCCCCAACGTCTCGGGGAAGGGCGCCGTGATCGACTGAAGGAAAGGTGTTCCTGTTACTCTGCTCTCCATTGATCCCCTTCTCCTCCAATTAGGTGATTCAAACAAACACGTCGCAGGGCAGCAGAGAGAGAGAGAGAACGGTCGAGCGAGGCTTCCCTTGCACAACCCGGAGCTGGCTCACCCCTTCGGGGGAGTGCTGCCGAAGGGCCGGGAGCGGCAGACAGCGTGGGGTGGGATCCCAGAGCCTCCGGCTTTTTGAGGCATGAAACGGCAATTGAAGATCAGGCCACCCTGGGGGCTGAAAAATCACACCGCTGCCGGGCTGTTTTCATGCAAAACATCACCGTCGTGCACAGCTGTGTTCAAGGACGTTATTTTTGATGAGGAGGTGTCTGTTGGTCGGGCGAACGGGATGCTGTGGTCCCATCGCTGGATGCGGGGGAACCCAGGCTCTTGTTTGCCGCTGTGAACTAATACGTTCCAATTAGGTGACAGGAAGGATAAATAAACAGGCGTGACAGCATAGGGATCCCACCACAGTGACTAGTGGTGCTTCAGAGGTTTCGAAGATACACCCTGGTGACTCAGTAAGTTGCTCAGCTCCATCCCAGCTCACAGGGACCTATGAAGACACTCCATCAAAACCAGCACCAGAAATGATGAGTCTCGCTCTCTGGGGCCAGGGTGGCCATGACATCACTTTCAGGGGAACTTTGACCTTGGCTGCTGGGGCTGAGCTGGGTGTCACTTCAAACCCTCCTCTCCTTTCATACAGTCCTCCGTGCAAAATCATCAGCTATGTGATGCCCACAAACCACGGCCCGCGAGCGTGGATATCAGCGCAGTGCTGGAGTCGCTTGGTTCTATACCCACCTTTTTCCAGACTGTGGTTATTTGGAGTCTCAAAGATGAGGCGTAATACAGTTGTGCAGAATTTCACCATCCACGTGCACACGCATTTTACTATTTATTCCACACAGAATCGAAGGCCTTTTAGTCTCCAGTCCCATGTCAGTGCATGTGTGGAAAATTTACCAGACACAGAGGCGCTCTGCACTCCAGAATTTTCTACTGGCTGTTTCGCAGTAATCTATGTGAGAATGAAAGAATACAAACCATATGTAACTGACAATATAAGTGAATAACAGAAAATGATAACAATGGCAATAAAGTAAAACAAAAAAGTGAGTACAACCCATCACCCTGTTGACCACGGGACAGGAGGGATCTGAGGTGTGTCTCCTGATCTTGCACTGCAGGGCCCGTCGCAAACTGTCACCTCCAGGTACTGGATCCACATCCTCCTGCAGACTCCAAACGTTTTGTTTGCGCCCAAAGTGGAATAAAGAAGTTAGTGAGCGCCACGGAGACGCACCTCCTGTCTTCTTGTCCCGCCAAGCCCCCCGGGAGGCGTCGCTATCCCATTTAGGGGTGGTGGACTGATGTGGAGCCCACGGCGTGAGAAAGACACTCTACTCAACTCAGATGAACAACGTGCGCTCACGCCGAACGCAAAGAGGTGTGCACTGCAAGCCTTGAAGGAATCAAGAAACACCACCACGCATAAAATATATAAAACGTGTTCATCACACAGCTGCGTCTGTCTGAATCCATCAGTCCTGTCACATGCTGCCATCAGATCTGAAGTCACACGATTCCCGGTGCCAGGAATCAGTGCTCACCCCAAGGACACAGCGTGGTGAAGGCATCACACATGGCACGGAGGAGCTGCGTGCCAAGCCCTCTGAGCTGTATTCCTCTCCCGCCACCGAGGCTTGATGGAGGCTGTGAGACTCTCAGGCTGCCCTGTTGGGTGGTCTGCGGACAGTGACCCTGAGAAATGTGGCCCAGGTGAAAGCGGCCACCACCACAGAAAGCCCCCAGTTGCTGCAAACCCCACAGCGCTGCACCCCCATCACCGGGGCAAATATTTTCACAGCGACTACCAAACACGAGGCAGAGTCGCGGTGCTTGAAGAGGGTCAGTCATTGCTGTGGAAAAGCACAAGATGTGCTCAGTAGCCGGGCAGAGCGGCTCCGACCTCTGGGCGGCCGCACGGGAAACAGTAAATCGTCTGAGGAGGACCGCCGCGCAGAGCGGATTCCTTGGTGTTCAGTTGTGGCGATGGGGGGGGGGGACACAAACATTTCTTGTCTGAGAGGAATTTCAGCAGCTCAGCACCCAGAAACATTGCCTGTCGCCCTCCACTTCGTAAAAATCCCGCCGTTCTTTGTAAGTCCACGGCTATTTTTGTTTGAGAAAATATTTTCAGAGCAACTTGAAAACCCTTCTTTTTATGTTGCTGACCTTGGTCTTCGGAACATGTCCGTATTTACAGCATGAAAAGGTCCATTGAGTGCGGGACTCTGTGCGTTCAAAGAGCGTGAAACTCAACCTCGGGCTCCTGATTGGGCCTGACAGGTTTCTTCTCGCGCCCCTTTGTGGGACATTAACCGTTCCCCCATGAGCTCAGTCCCTGTAGGATCAAATCAGCTGGAGACCTTCATTGTGGTCAACTTGTGTTCACCTTGAGACGCTGCAGAACCAAAGCAGCCAGCGTGGCTGCTGCAGCTCATGGCTTAACATGGCGCCTGGAGGAATATCAACATCAGCGCTTTCGTGAGACAGCGTGGGTCTTGGTGTTGCCTGCTCGATTCCTCTCTATCGTGAATCGGCAAGGAAACTCCAGACTGGCTTCCAGAAAAGGTCCACCACCAGAACCCGTCTCCTTTCTGTAGCAGATGAGCACTCTGTGGATGATGGCCAGGGTGCTGGAAGCTGGAAACACACAAGTGAATACAGGGATTTAACACCTCCACCCCCTCGTCCTGGAAGGAGACCCTGTAGCTGTATTGATCGTGCCCTTCGTGTGCTTGTTGTCGGGTAATAAAGAGCTGCTCCCTGGCCGCGCATTACCGTCCTGGCCCATCCGTCATGATCTGTACCCCGGTGCTAAGCGATGTGATTATAGGTTATTAAGCCTCATTGATAATCGCTGGAGGAGGCTGCTGGAGTGTTTTACAGGCTGTTGTCAATGAGTCTGATAGCTCCAGGGCTGCGTCACTCTCCCCCTGTATCGAGGGACCAATTTGAGCAGCACCCCAGCCCCTTCTACATTGTTGCTGCTACAGCCCACGTCATGCTGGTACCACACCCATACCTCACCAATTCTGCACTAACGCACCGGCCTGCTGTCACCTTACACTTGTTCTCCCTGTCTTTTCATCCGGGAAATAGAGCTTCTTGGGATCTCAGTGGTCTAAGCCAGGTCGTCCTGGGCCCGCAGGGACAGTGACCGGAAGTCCACGTCCACACGACGGAAACTGATTCAAAGAGCTGAAAGATGTGCCGAGGCATTGGAGATGAATGGAAGGGCGCAGTGTTGGAAGGCTTCGAAGAACAAGGCCGCTGCATCTTGGCTTTAGCTCAGACAGGTTCTGAGGCATCCAGCTGAGCAACTAGATACTAGTTATTAACCACAGAGGTTGACCACAACCGCTTATGGCCCGCTTACAGCGACCTTGAGCACTGATGGAAATAAAAACAGCACTTTTAATGTGACTCTAATTTCATCAAGAAACCTGAACCAAGAATGATGTTCATCACTGGGACAGTGACGGCAACAGGGAGAACACACTGGGTGACGTGTGTTTGTCTGTGTTTATCTATCGTATATTTTACATTGCATGTGTGTGGGGTGTGTTGTGTATACGAGGTCTTTCCTCCAAAGTGGAACTGCACACGTCTCATTGGCTTCGCTGCAATTCTTGGATGCTCCGAGGAGCATGACAGATGTTTTCTCGTTGGGTTTCTCCTCCATCCTTTGTCGCTCTTTGGTTCCATCGATTGTTTTGGCTTTAAAACGGCAAACTCTTCCTGCTGCTTGGTCTGGTTCTAATTTACACTTCTGTTTTTGTGGATGACATTTTTTCAGTTCGTCTTGTCCTTCTGGCATCTTCTTAAATTCAATGATTAATTGCAACTATTTTCTTTTGCCTTTTATATATTAAAAAAAACAGAAATCAAAGGAATAAATCAATAGTTTTGATGGTTTAATTACAGCTGCAGCCCCGAGCAGTGTCTCCAACTGGAAGTGAAGTGCGAGCGTGCCGATGGGAGCCCCGGGGCCGGCGGCCCACCCAGCGGGCAGGAAGGGGATCCGCCCAGCATCCTCCTCCTCCTCCATCCACCGTCTCCAGAAGGGAGGGCGGAGCAGCGGAAGCTCCATAGGTCCACACTGATACTTAGCTGTGGTTTAAGAAGCACTTAGGTCCACTCCATTTTTCTACCATTATTACCTAGATGGTACCGTTCTAGGGAATTTTTTTTCTCTCTTTTACGAACTTCCTGTAATCATCAATCATAAAGTTAAACGCAGTGGGAGGGAGCGCAGGGGAGCGACTGTAACCTCGAGGAGCTCCTAATGCAGGAAAGCTTTTTGCCAGGCCTTCGGACCAGAAACCGTTATATAATAGGTAATGGCATCAATAATTAAGCGCAAATTGGGTTTAATATTTAATGTTGGCGACATGTAATTTACACTTACACCCGAGAAATCGCCGGTCGCAGACCAAAATAAACAAGTGTGTTGGTGCCGGGGTTAGAGAGCCCTCCCAGTAGCCTCACCGAGCTGGGATAGCGGGACGGGGTGTGGTCAGCGCATGTGTCTTCGGGATAACCTGCCGTACTGGGCCAACACAGAGTAGCTCATCCGAGTGGATGTCACACACTACAGCGGATGGAGCCACACAGATGCGCCCCCGTGGTGCACTTGTGTGTAGTTACTCCCTCTGTCTTACCGGACTGTTGAAACTTCCATGTTTCACTGGTGAGTTTCTCTAACTGCGTTTCGGCGTAAACCACTTTGTGAGTGTGAGCAAAAAACTAACCAACCCATCACTACTCAGTACTGGCTGGCGGTATTTTCTATGGCTACACAACACACAACTTTTTTGTCTGCCTGTGTAACACATAACTTCTTTCTCCAGCTTACTGTATCACATGCATCTCTTTCTTTGATTGGTTGCATCACACTCAAGCCTTCCTCCTATTGGCCGCATCACAGGCAACCCTCTCTCTGACTGGCGGTATCAACCATAACCTCCTCTCTATGATCGTATCACATGTATCCCTCTCTGTGATTGGCTGCAACACACGTCACACTCTCTCCTATTGGCTGTATCCCACAGAGATGTTTCTCCTGCTGGTAGAGGCCGGTACTGGTTTCGGGCTGCTGTTCTCTGACCAGCCAGTGGTTAAGGTAAAAAGGAGCTACAGAAGATGCATGTTCTCACAGAGCCTGGAGACGCTGTGGAAAGATGTGGGGGCCAGTGTGTGTGGCCAGGGCTGCAGATCCATCTTTCCACACACTAATCACTTGTTCAAGGTGGTCCAGAGGCGAAGCCTTGTTTCATTAACTGTTCTACACTGGCATCCTAACTGGCCATTGACCTTTAGTCATTTCTCCAGCTCACCCAGCATGAGAAGGGTGTGTGAGAGAGAGTGTGCGTGTGTAAACGCAGTGGTACGCTGTACACTGAGGGTGTGAGGACAAGGGGGCCGTCTGAACTGAAGCAGTGGTTCACGAAGGTGTGATTTTCTCAGCAACCTTAAAGTCTAATTTCATTTTATTCAGAATCTGATCATTCGGGATATAGACTTCAGTTTTCATCTTGGGCAACAACTAGACTACTGTGGGGGGGGGGGGCTGCTGAAATGAGGTGAGACTACCAGGTGTAGGATTCCCATACACTCCCAGTGATATTACACACACGCGTACGCGTGCACACACATGCACACACACAGATGCGCGCACGTGACAGCAGTGAATGTCTTTGCAAGCTTTCATTTCTCCTTTTCGTCTATATGGTATAATTGCTGCAACGCAGAGGCCAGAAGCCCTGGAAGGCTGTCATTATGCCTGGGCGAGGAATGTGCAGCATTTGCCTCTGGGGGGTGCCGTGGAACACCCAGATAGGGCTGAACTCAGCGTGCGGGAACACAACATGCAGGCAGGTTACACAACACACACGCTGGATTTTCACTACTACAGCCCCGGCATTTGAGGGTTCAGGCATAAATGGCCGCGCCGAGTCCCACATGGAGTCATCCACTTTACAAATCCAGTGGCCACAAACACTAGCACCCTGATCAGAAGGAACCGCCACACCAAGTGCACGTCGCCCAGCTATTGGGGAGACAACAAGTGACACATTAAAGTAGCAGTTGATAATACTTCCAGGCCTCGCAGTGGCTCAAACAGCAGGACAAGGAGGGTGAACAATGCATCGATGTCACATGTAAACTGGCCGAGTGGGCAGGGCCTCGACCAGGTACGTCAGGGGGATGACGTTAAGCACGGAGTAAACACAAGTACCTGCAGTGCTGGTATCTGATGTTCTATCCTGCTGATTTAATACCTCCCAGGACAATAGAGCAAACAGAGCCGCGAGGCAACGGGAGCTCTCCTGGGGAGTCACGGGATGCATAAGTCACTGGGTGTAGATCAGAGCCCCTCGACACCCCCGTCTGAGCTGTGAGGGCCACACAGGGGCCTCAGTGACTGCTTTCATCTCGCACCCTGGTCACACTGATCCCCAGCGGAGCAACGTGGGCACGGGAGGGCTTCTGAGTCACCCACCGCTGGCAACTAGTAGGATGGAAGAAAAACACAAAAACTGCAAGTGCAGAAAAACCGAAACTGGCCAAAATTAACAAGAGGAGCAGGTGTCACTAAGTGGCTGGACGAAAATGTAAGACTTTGGGGGAGTGCAGGTGGAAATGGACGTGATGAGGACGTGCGGCGCCCACATTGCTCCACAGCTGTTCCACATTACGGGCCCACGCAGGGGCTGGTGACCTCCGACCTACGCCACACGCTCCAATTTGTATGGCCGGATTTAAGGAGCTCTACCGCAGAGGGTCGTAAAGGGACCGGCACAGGCCCCGGGCTCCAAACTGACATTAACACCTTGCTGAGGCCGAGGCTGAAGGGGGGAAAAGCTCACCCGCAAAAGCCTTCGCCACAGAGTAAATTCCAGATGGGAAACTTTGCAGTGGCGACACCGTGACGCTTTCTTAAAATTATAACATGGCCCCGCTGCTCCACTGGCACCACAAGAGCGTGTGGGCAGAGCACTTAATAAGCACCCAGCCACTTATACTGTTAAAATTTGCACCAGGTTTCAGCTTCTTACACCACGTAAATCCTCCGTAAGCACAGTGCGCCCGCAGAGTGAGCAGGCTGTGTTTGTATGCGCTACGGTGCAGAACAGACGCAGCGGCGATGGTCCCGTCTCCTCGTTCCACAAACAGCCACTTAAGAGGAAATGAAACGCTGTGGAGTTGATGTAACAAATCCGAAGCGGTGTTGGTGTAATTACTGCCCCCCGAGCCGCTGTGGAGTGACGGGGAGCAAAACCAGGAGCTCTTGTTTGTTTCCATAATATTGTACCTGCAAGGTGTCTACAGCAGGGCTCCTGTCAGAGGTCCTGCGTTGGCTTCGCCGAGCAGCACTAGGGGGCACTGTTTGGTCTGCACACTGACAAAGAGTCTTTCTTGCACAAAATATGTAACAGTAGCACCTCTGCATGCTATTCCGCTTAGTTTTAGTGTTTAGCGGGCAGCCTTACAGCACATCAAAATAGTTTAAATAAATTAGACATTTTTCAGGCTCTCGACTAGTTCCGCTTACTCCTTGTGCAGTGTGGGCAAGGTGCATGGTTCCACAAAGCCTCATCTGAACTTTGACCTACAATGTTTATGCCACAAATTGGGTTATGAGGTTTGGTATCAGAACTGGGCACACAATGAACGTCACACTGACCCCTTCCTCACTTCTGAACGTTCTGACCATCGATCGAGCTGATCACCGCAGAAAAGTGTAGTGTGTGGCCTCCACATCCCTCACCACGTGAGCACCTGTGATTCCTCACCATGTGCACTCAGGGCAAATCACACCTTCCAGGGTTTCACACATCTTGAGAGCACCAATCCGCCGGCGTCTCTGAGAAGCGAAGGGTTTACCACTTTTACCATCAGAAACACACCGCGCCACAAGGCGTCTGAACAGAGCGGTGCAGCAGAGAGCGATTCTCTCTCTGTGGTGAGTGTGGTGTGAGGGCACTGGGCAGGCAGGCACACAAAAAGAGGGACTGAAGTGAGTCCGTCACAGGATCACAATGGGAGAGGTGGGAGCGCTGGAATGGAGCAGCGTGAGAAATGGGCCCCTGACACAACCCCAGGCTCCCCACGCCACACACAGCAGAAAGAAAGTGTGAACAAACATCCAGGAGTGAACTGTGAAGTTCCTGCAATGCGCTGAGCCAGCAGACCAGAGCAGTCTGACACTGCTCCCGCACAGTCCCACACCCCTCACACAAACACAGCTCTCCCGTGGATGTTAAATCACTGCTTTTAAATCCTGAATTTTCAGTTCCGATTCACCATACCAGGGTTGGTAGTGGTAAGTGACCTATCACTCTGGCTGCCACGTGCCACGACGATGCAGGTGACTGCAAGATCTCCTGTAAACAACCCCCCCTTGTGCTACAGTAAGGAAGGTAACTGGAAAAATCTGTGCAGCAAGAGCCAAAATGGTTCCCCTATGATGCTCTGTGGAGAGTGAGGCGTCTGCCAAGGCCATGCGAGTTGGACATGAGCCACCATTCAAGTCCTGTTTGACGTCCCATCCCACACGCCGCTTTTATGGAGCTGTTTACTAGCTGCAGCTTCCAGAGATCTTTATCCAGCGGCTTTGATTTGCCAGAATTCTCCCACATCCCATCTGCAGCGGGGGGAAAACAAGCCGCCTCCGAGGCGGATCAGGCAGACAGAAAGCTGGCACTCGGTTCACAGCGAGCGGCGTTTTCTCAGCTTGTGTTCCTCCTCCTCCTCCCTCTTACCATCCGTCTTCAGACATAGCCAGAGCGGTGCACATGAAGGCAAACAACACTGGAAAAGATGGTATAGTATGTTTTTTTTTTTTTTACCACATGAGAGGTGGAGTCATTTCTTTCTGGGTCTTGAAGGCTTGTTTGACATACCTCTGCAGGTGTTTCGCAGACCTGACATACCTGTTCTGCACCCTGACGGTTCAGCTACAGGAAACAGGCCATACACACATCTCGCTGCTTTCTCTGCACGTCTACATCTCTGAGTCAGAGCGATGCTACATATATGTACACACACTCACACTAGGATCTGCCCTTGAGGGTCACCACCCAAAACCAAAGGAAATGAACAGGAACGTCTCTGCCTTTGCCGAAATGCCCTGAGACACACACATGCTGGGTGAGAACAGGGGCCCGTCGCCAGAAAGAAGGGTTGTAACAGGGTAAACCATGGCGCATTGATAATTGCTCCCGTTGCCTTCATCTGCCATCAGCCTGCTACCTAGAGCCTGTAGCTGCGATTCCACACGAGGGCAGTGCCATCCCCCCACAACAGTGACCCACACGCCAAGGCACAGGAGGGTCTCAGAGTGACATCAAATGACACCAACTGCATTCTGTCTTCATCCAGGTCCATCTCCTGATACTTTTACAGAAACAGCTGCGGTTCAGGACACAGCTCAGAGGTACAACAGCGGTTTCCTCTGGACCTGCAGGCCAACTGAGGTCTGAGGTCTGCGGACCGTCGTTGTCTGTGCACTTTGAAGTGCTGGTTATTGTGCTGAATGTTGGCGCTCCATGCTGCTCAGGCTGTACGTGGTGGAGGAACAGAAAACAGAAAACAAAAAAACACCAAGCCAAAAAAACAAATCAATGCATATATTTAGCGGCGGCCCACTGAAGACGAAGAACAGAGTATAATTGTGCTCAAATGAAAGGAAGACAGAGCCTCAGCGGCCTTCATCCATTGTGAAACAAAACCGCAGTGTGGAGTCCGGTGCGGGAATGACAGGAGTGGCTCCGCCCACATAGTGGACACCCCCCCCAGATGCTCAGGGCCTGGAGTCCTGCACAGCTCCGTTACCATGTCACACGAACCGACCCACAGGGACAACCTACGCTATTTCAACGCTAAGCACTAAAATGAAAAAAAAGAGTGAAAAGTAAAAGGAGGAAGAGGGGCAATGACGTGTGTGACAGTGCATTTGACCGAGTGTGTCTGATGTCACTGTAGGTCCAGCTGGCAGCTGCAATTCCTTTGCAGGGTTTTCCCACCTCCACAGACCTGCCTTGATGAATGAGGAACTCGTGTAGAAGCTCTGCTCAGTGACATGGCACCTGAGAGGAGCCTGGCATGGTTCCTCACCCCGGATAAGAAGTGCTGACTGCTCCACAACAGTTTCCGATCGTGGTGGGAGCAGCGTGGCGTGTTTGTGTGCGAGTGGGGAGGAGGAGGGCACGTCTACCCCCTCCTCTCCATCTCTTTGGAACCCGAACCCTGTGCTTGCTTTTTTGTTGCCTCTTCTTTCTGCAATGATCTCAGCTTTTTGGTTCCACTGGGCGGTGAGGGCTGGTGCTAGGTTGCCATAGAAGATGCCGTGAGGCCTCCAGCTCCACACAGACAGACTGTTATGGGTTGGGCTGTAGTGCTGCCCCTTGCAGACCGTGTCACCCACTCATGGTACCTTTGAGTGCTATGACCGCACATCTCCTTCTGCATCCACTCAGGACCAGTTTGAGCCCTGCTGGGTTCTTGGGCCTGCTGGAGCCAAAGAAAAGGACTCTCCCCCCTCCAGCTCTGTGTTGACCACAGCTGGTCTGGTTCCCTCTGTTTTTCTCCTTTAACTCCATCCTGCGGTCTCCTCATCCTTGTCTTCTATGGAAACCACAAGAAGAAGATGGGTCCACTTCTCAGGCCACTTGGTGGTCAGGGCTTGTGCAGAAAAGAGCACTGATCCATCAGACTGCCTGACAGCTGCTTTCATTCCCCTCCAGACACAAACCCATCTCAGTCTGGACCAAAGAGCTACCAGTGGAGCAATGAGTAACTTAACCACACCCAACCATCTGACTCCATCACTATCTGAGTCAATCACCATTATTGCTCCCCTACTTTATGGGATTTTTGCCCCACTGCCTACAAACTACCATATTCATTTCAAACCCCACCCACTTGATATAAACCACACCCACTTGCTCCAAACTCCAAAGCTCTGCAAATGACATTTACGAAAAGCCTGAGAGGGAGTTTGGGAGTTTGTGTTTGCAGGCTGAGAAGCACTGGTCTCTTAGTCTTCCAGCAGCTGCTGATAGTCAGACTGCAGTGTCGTCCTTTGACATCAGGCATATGGTCCTTACCCAGGGTGCATCTGTGTCATTCACAGTGGAACTTGACCTTCACCCCAACAGGCTATGGGTTCACCTTAGGGTTGGGCTGACGGGTGAACTAACTGTCAATTTTACCAATGTGATGGAAACTCTGGCCATTAGAATGATTCGTGGGAAAAGTGGCTGGGTACTCTTGAATGAACCTTGGCCCTCTGAGCCTCCCAAGACCCTTCATGAAGGAGAGAAACATGTGCAGCCCTGCGATCTGGCAGAACAGCTGCCTCATCAGAGCGCTGAAGAGTGACACAAGGAATATATTCACCAATTTCCATTAATGATTCTTCAATCCTAAAGTGACGGAGTGGCAAAAAAAAAAAAAAAAGATCAATAAGCAACAGCGCTCAGCAACAGATTTAGCTGTAAGACAAGACAGAAGCTGAAATGGAGCTAAAAACAGCAGGTCTGAGGTAGCACTGCTGATGCCTCACCAGCGCTTCCTCTTCAGCTGGTTGTGGTGGTGCACAGCAACTGTCAAGCTAACAGGAAGTGAAAATATTGCCCACTCCTGTGATCAACAACCGCCCCCAGCTGGTCTACCTGAGGCAGAGGACAGCAGTAGGTGACTGCTGCCCTTCAGCATGTTCAGAGTTGACAAGAAAGATGACAAGGATATAAAACACGCCATCGATTGTTGTGGACAAATGGCAGGTTAGTGTCTTTGGAAATGAGGGGGTGTGTGCGCTTTCAGGGACTGAAGGTCATTGGGGGCTCACCGGGAGAGCAGAGAAAGGCATGCTCTCACTCCCCAGGGCAGGATACTGTTGGGGGCCATTAAAATTTAAAAGCCAACAGGGGATGCCCTTGGCAGCTAAGATAGTACCCCTCTCCCCCAAATCGCTTACTGTAGTCCTCAAGTGGCCCCATGCCTGCCCCTCCCCGAAGCCATCGTTCCTACCCCTGCAGGCCCATTCAAACCACGGGCAGGTTCAGCTGCCCCACGGCCAAGCAGTCCGCCCACGCAGACAAGACCCCGCCGATGCAGCTGGTTTGCCTTTCCTTTAATCGCTTCCAGAGATGCTTTGATTTGCACTTTGCCGGCAGGCGTTATTTTTCACATAAGCGACGGGTTCAAAAATGACGCTTTTTGATCAAATTTGCACCAGATGCCTTAGAGGAGATGGAGCAGCACGCCGAGGCTTCATCCCCATCACACTCCACCCCTTGCAAGCCCACCCATCCCACCCCCATGTCTCTGTCCTACCCCGTCCCAGTCTTTCGCCTCTTCTCTAAACCTATTTTGGTCCAAACCCAGTTGGAGCCACTATTATATTTTTAAATCGCCTGGCCAGAGATAATGGGGATGATGTTCCTTTGGAGCATGTCTCTAGATGTATCAAGATGATGAGATGAGCTGGAAACTGTTCCAGCAACGTCAGTGTGGACTGCAGCACAAATGAGCCACAAAGCAATACGCACGTCTACCACGTGGTGAGTTTGTGGTGGCAAGGAGAACAGCAAGAGTGAGGTTACTGAGCCCTCTGTAAAAAATTCAAGTGAGAGGGTGTCACAGGTGAACTTTCACCACCAGGGCGGTGCTCCTGAGCCCCAACCACTTTGTGAGGGCCTGGCTTAAGATGCTCCACCCCTCAGGAGGAGGTTTCTCCAGTCTCACTCCTCCTTGGCAGTTGGCCCTGAAGGTGTACAAATAGTTCACAGGCTGAACATCTCAACTGCCCATTCCTTTGTCAACCCAATGGAGAGCCAGTGACTCCCTTCTCCACAGGATGGCATGTGCGAATCACAGCAGACGCTGCCGAGGCCCATCTTGTCGGCCTGAGGTGCGATCTCTCATCAATCTCCTTTGCTTCACACTCATAATAATAATGCAGAGAGAGCCGGTGAGGAGAAAGCATCAACAGCATTGAGAGCCTATCGCTCGGCCATCGCTATTGATTTATTAATGCTGGGTCCTGCTTCTGCGCTAATTGAATTGAGATCCAGGAAGTAAGTTAATGTAGCTGACAGTGATACAGGAATTTAATCTCCCGAGTGCACAGAATTATGTCTCCTCTCTATCGCTGCTGTCAGAGGGATAAATAGTAAATCAATCTAGGTCTCAACCGGGCCACTCAGAGTCGTGGGCCGAGTTGGCCGAGCAGGGTGGCTCCTCCTGGCCTGTGGGGTCACTCTGAACATGCGGTACATGTTTCTGGTAAAATGCCGGGGTTCCGGTGTTATGGGCTAGCAGCTCAGTCAGACCTGCTGTACAAACAGCTACGCCTCGAGTGTTTCTGGTGTGTTGCAAAGAGGCCCCCGTCTCAACTGGAAGCCTCACTGAGAGCCCCTGCTCACTGTGGGTTGATGCAGGTTGGGTGAACAGTGGGTTTGGGCTGTATGGCTGCTTTAGAAGCACAAGCCTCACATGTTTGGGACATTTCTTACTGAGTGTTAATGTAATCATTCAATGCTCAGGGCATGCTGCAGCCCACAGCAGCTCACACCCGCTACCCCCCTGTGTGTTTACACAGCTGGGGGGAGGGGGGGTGCTGCCGCTGGGGCTACTGGGGCCCAAACTGTGGCTCTGTGTGGACGCCACCCAGGCCGACGTGCTGTGTGGCCCCCTGGCTGTGGTCATGTGACCTCGGCAGCAGACCTCTCCCCCTTGAACCACAGTGGTGAGACTTCCTAAAGGAGCAAGGTAGGAGTGTAACCAGGGTACAGAGGTAGTCCACAGAGTGCCTCCAACCACACAATCTCTGGGGGGAACCCTATGGAGAGGGGGGTGCATGAGGGGAAGTGGTGCGGAAGGAGAGAGCGGGAGAGAGAGAGAGAGAGAGCGAGAGAGAGAGAGAGAGAGATCACCATTCGAACAGAGGAGAGGTGAAACACTGCGCCGTGCTGCCTGCTTCAGCTACCTGGTGCCGGACATCTCTCTCCAACTGTGGTTAGCGCTGCTCTGGGGGGCTCAGTCCCGATGACAGAGTGCAGACTGGAGTGTAAAAGCCTGTGCTCACAGTGTGTACCTCTGCATGTAAAAGTATCTGCTGGTTATTAGATACATGACTTTTGTGCTTATTTTAGCTTTCCTAATTATAAGGTTGCATTATGAGGATTGCCAGGACCTCCCATTAAGTAAAGGACCACTGCTGGATTCCTGTACCTGAAACTTTAACCACACTGAAATTTGCTGGTATCAGGATGTGATCCAAAGAACACACAAATAGAGAACATGGTCTCTGCTCCACCTAGGCTGAGTTTCTTCTGAAATCATTTGCTTCAAAGAATCTGAAACACACTTTTTATTACTTGTGAAAACCTGAGTAGATGAGAAACAATTACTACAGTAGAACAGCAAAGGCGTACATGTGCTGTGTATCTGCAGATCATGCAGTGTGTAAGAGCAGTGTAGGAGCTGGTTGGCCCTGGTGTCCTGGGCACGAGGGGAGCTGTAGTTAATGTAGCTGGTGTGGGCGCCTCCATCCCACAGCCCTGCACCTTCGCGCCCCCAAACCACAGCTGTCGGGGGGGCGCTGGAAAATCAAAGCAGGGAAACCACGACCCGGCGCGGGTGGAACAACGGACCCATCAATGTGGCCTTCGGAAGTGCTGATGGAGGTATTAAGAGATTAATTGCTTTTTGACATGATTTTGTTATGGGGAAAAGTTCAGGTTGCGGCTTATTGCTGGGAGGTTGGTTAATGGTAGAGGAACAGACTAAGCAGGAAAGATGTGTGTGTGTGTGTGTGTGTGTGTGTGTGTGTGTGTGTGTGTGTGTGTGTGTGCGCGCGTGCATGTGCGCGCGCTGCTTATACGTGATGTATCTGCACAAGCACGTTCTCCAACTACCCTACAAAAGTGAACCCTGGACCAATGTGTTTATTCATCCAGTCATTAGCTCATTCATTCATTCATTCATTCATTCATTCCTAGTAGAGTCATAGTAACCATGTTTTACTACATCTGTAGCTCTCTTAATACCTTTTCCATTGTCACACACTGGTAACAGGATGGGTGGAAAAACAAACTGCTGGAGCTCTTTTGGGGAGAAAAGAAAAAGAGAGGATTTCTGCATCATCTGCATCAGACACTAATAAACGTGTGACTCAGACCACTCTAGAGATCCAGACCAGAAGCCCCAGTACAAACTGCTGGAGGGTGGAGATATAAACATTCTGCACTGAGGAATGGGATTCGCCATTTGCCTCAACACCACCCCGTGTTTAGTCTCTGAGCCACATGGCTGTCTCAACACTGCTGCCCACATGGCTAGATGGGCAGGTTGGAGGACCAGAGTGTCATGGAAGATGGTACAAAGAGCATTGCTTCACCCTGAGCCTGTAAATTGGGCGTGGAAAAGTCACTAAACCATCTATTCCATACGAACAGTGTTCCATTTCAAATGGACCGGGTTTATGGTGGTTATGGAGGATGGAGCAGAAGGACAGTAAACAGGACATTGGAGAATCCATGGACTGGCAACTGGTGCCAGAATGGGATACACAAAAGGGCAAGGAGGTCAGGGGAATGATCTAACGGATGATTTCTATTGGATAAACATCCTTGCTTCTGTTTAAGAACGAGAGCAGTGTGGGCCAGTGGACGGAGCTGTCAGGAAGCTTCCTGTTTATCTTCTCACCTCATGCCTACATATGATTTACTGGCTACAAGCTTGATGCTCAGGAAACCCGTTTTTATCTTTGTTCTCCACCATTTTCCAAGGATACAAATTATGGATTCTGAGGAGAGGCCAACAATAGCAGAAATGCAGAGAGTTTGCAAAACCTGAACAGGACCCGTCTGGAAGTTTCTGAGACAGTTTAATTATGGTTTTCTCTGCATTTGATAGATCACCCAGAGCTATGGAGGTGTTCTAAGTTCACTTTAAGCACACATGGCATGTGTGACAGAAAGTGAGTGTTCCTTTTAGTTGCTGCCAGAAGCAGCTAGACTTTGCTGCGGATCAAAGGCCTTGAGAAAAAATGAAGAAAAGCTATAAAATGAGGCAGGAAGGAGAACCTAAGTCAGAGATCATATAGGCATAGTTTTGTGGGTTCACACAAAGACTGGAGCTCCAAATGAACAAGACTGGCAAAAGCTCAGAAGGTCATTAGAACACAGGTGGCTCATGGTCTGCTGACCTTATATGGTACCAGTGAAGTCTCAGACAAAGGTGGGTTTCACCCCAAAGTCAACTTTTACATGATCTGACCTTTAATCATGACAGTACAGCAATTGTGTTTCTACACACCCTTATCAAAGTTTCAGGTTTCACTGATAGTTAAGACTGAACTAAAAAAAAAAAAAGTGAGATCTTTTTCACTTTTAATATGATCTTGTAGTGAACAATATTTAAGTGGAAAATGAATTAATCATTATCAGAGAAAAAAGACATATTACACTTACAGATTTTACGATACAAACAGTTTCCACTTTATTTATTATTTTTAATAGCATTTTCTTCAATGCTTTTATCTTCTGAAATTTCTGCATGGCAGAGTAAAAATGACCTGCCTTCCTATTATCTTCCGATGGCTGGCAGCGAAACAAACTCAGAAGAGGTATAGGAGGAGAATGTAGGGAGGGGCTACAGGAGGAGGAGGGTGGTTTTCAGTGTCTACCTAATTTAATTCAGAGTATTTTTATTATTGCTATATCCAAAACTTTTACAGAAACTACCTGCAAATAAATACAGCTACATATCTATTGTGAAGTTTTTCATAGTTAGGAGAGGTGACAAAGATGTTTATATGATGAATTTGTTACTACATTATGGCCAGTAGAATACAAGGAGTTTTAAGGTTAAACAATTTAGTACTTTCTGCAACTCGTCCTTCTTTCTTTACTTCACTGCTTAATTTTCCATTGGCACCTGAAGTCTCGAAGTAACACATGGAGTAACATGGCACTTTGCGAGCGTAAAACTAAATGCAGCAGTTACTAGAAGATGATTAACATTATATACTTTTATTTTCTTTCTTTTAAAGAAGACTTTAATGTTGGTTCATGCTAAAAGATAATAAACTGGAATTCTGTTTGCATTTTTCCTGACTCACACCTGATATAGGTTCTCAGTATAGAGGAACATTCAGTCCTGCATAGTATGAGCTGTTGCTGAAAATAAAATAGAAAAATAAGCTTACAGCCAATTTTTAATTCATTATACTTTTAACTTGATGTTTTTAACAGAACCTAACAGTGAATAAATTGAAAGGTTAAGCTGTATTATTAAAGGTTTACTGAAGTGAAGTAGCCAGTGGACACAATTCAATTGTGTTTGTAAGTTGAAGTAGAAAAAACATTGAGTGAATTTGTTGCATAAAGTGGACACTGTGGAGGTTGTTCCTGCAATTTCCAATTTGTCTTCATCTCACATGAGCTGAACTGACTCCGATTAGCCATAAAATAAAAACAAACTCAGCTCTACCTGCTGGACATTGCTGAAGGTTTCTTGGATGCATAGTGCAGAAACAACCATGGTCCACAGGGAGTTAACAAATGATCTTTGGAATCTTACTCTTATAACATATGGATCGGAACAGGGGTAGAAAATGAATTCTAATCAGCTAGTGACAGTCACAGGCCACTATATTAGGAACACCATTGTAATACTAAGGAGGACCCCCCTTTGCCCTCAGGACAGCCTGAGTTCTTTGTGGCATGGATTCAATAAGGTGCTGGAAACATTCCTTACACATCCTGCTCCATTTGACATGATTGCATCACATAATTGCTGCAGATTTGTCAGCTTCACATTCCTGCTGCCAATCTATTGTTCTGCCAAAGGTGCTCTATTGGATTCAGATCTGGTGCCTGGGGAGGCCACTAAAGTTCACTGAACTCATTGTCACATTCAGCCAACCAGACTTGGCACATTATAATGCTGGAAGTAGCCATCAGAAAATGGGTAAAACCTGTTATTGGCCAGGAGACCCCAATATGGTCTACCGTTGTTGCCCACCCAATTCTCGGTTTAACGTGGCATGCTTTCAGAGACGCTTTTCTGCCCACCACTGTTATAAAGAGTGGTTGTTTGAGTTACTAGTAGCCTTCCTGTCAGCTCGAACTAGTCTGGCCAGCCTTCTTTGACCTGTCATCACCAAAATGTTTCTGCCCACAGAACTGCCACTCACTGGATTTTTTTTTTACACCTGTTGACTCTGGAAACTTGTGTATGATATACTCAAAAATATACTTAAACCACCCAGTCTGGCACCAACAGAAATGTCATGGCAAAGTCAATTAGATCACACTCCCCCCATCCTGAAGTTTGATGTGAACATTCACTGGAGCTCATGATGCCTGTCTGAGAGATTTTAGGCGTCTGCTGCTGCCACATGATTGGCTGATTAGATAACTGTGTGAACGAACACGTGTACAGGTGTTTCTAATAAAGTGGCTGGTAAGTATATATCAAGGAACACCGTGAAATGGAGGAAATATAGCGCCATCAAGAAACTGCAAATATCAAAACGGCCCTTGAAGATCATGCCACGAGAAAGCTCATCACAGGCTACCATAAAGCTAACAGCAACCTTAAAGGAGCTGCATTGGCCACTTTTGGATGACTTCATCGCAGTAAAGAGACACTCCTCAAACAACATAGTATCTACTGGCAAATTGGTGGCAGCATCATGCTATGGGGGTGCTCTTCTTCAGTGGGAACAAAGGCTTTAGTCAGGATAGAGGGGAGAACTAATATCTCGCAATATCGACATATTTTTTCTCAAAACCTTATGCCCTCTACTAGAACAATGAAGTTTAAGAAAAACACCTCTATACAAGACAAATGACCCAAGTCACAGCCTGCACAGAGGGGACTCAGTCGCAGCTTGACTGAGCTTGAACTGTTGCACGAAAAAAGAGCAGGATAAAACCGTACAAGCCTGGTGTGCTACATTGTGAGAAAGAGATAGATATCTGTCTAAAGAGATTTACTGCTGTTATCAAAGCAAAACGTGCTTCCACAAAACATTAGCTAAAAGGCATGCACATTTATCATTCAAGGCTATGAAACACATTTATTTTTAATTATATCTTTCTAAATATTATAAATTAGGATTTCAATTATGTTGTTTAAACAAAAAAAAATCTGAACTGATTCAAATTCAGCCTTTATATAAACACAGGCTAAAACTTCAATAAAGGGTGTGCAGACTCCACATACAGTACAAAGACGGTGAACCACGGAGCAGCAGTAATAAGTAAAGAAGCGTGTTAGCTGTGTGTCGGCTGCGTGTTGGCTGTCCGCCTTGAGCCGGATTGTACTTTTTCAATCTGCGCACTCATTAAAAACAATCAGTCTGTCATTAATGTGGAAAAACAAAGTAATTAATGCTTCCTGTTTAGAGGCCACCGCAGTGTTTACATTCGTACAAGTTAAAAGCTTCATTATTTAGCAAACATCCTTCTGCAGTCTTTTAATAAGTGATGCTTTTTTCGACGTGGCCTTCCCTGCTGCTAATGAAAAGAGTGTGAGTGTGCAAACTGTCCCTGTAAGGCAGCTGCATGCAAAGAGTTGCACGTGCAAATGGGATCCAGACTCCAAATTGTGATCAAGGAGAAGGAGTGAGAAGGAGTCACAGGGCAAAGAGGACTCGTATAAATGAGTGGCAAATGTGTGTCTGTGCGTGAGTGTTTCTTTGCGTGTCTGCGTAGGTGAAGCTTTTGTGTATATGTGCTTTATGTATATTTTGTACATACGTGTGTATATTACTGCATATTTATATGTGTGTATTTTTCTTGTTTTCCTCTTTTACACACCTGTCTTGTCAGGCGCCAGAGGTGGAACACTCTTCCACTGTTGGGAGCCGATTCACCCATCAGTAACCTATCACAAACTTTTTGTGGGCAGACTGTGGCCAGATGAGAGAGAAGAGGAGCTCCCGGGAAGGATTTTCATTTTTCACTTTTTTTACTGTCACCAAAAAAAGAAGACCTGCCGTTAACCACAACTTTTCTTTTGTGCCTTTTTACTTTTTTTATGGTGTTTTCGCCTTCATTTTCAAACTGTGGTGAACACCACACTGAGCTCAGTAGGCTTCTGTGAAGGAAAAAGGGAAAGGCGACATGAGGGATTCAAAGCTGCAGACACCACATCTTATCCCCTCCATCTCAGCCACACTGATAAATAATACGATCAGCTATGACAGCAAACATTGTTCTGTGTTAGAAAGCTCAATTGGATTACACCTGCACTGTATCACACTTGGCCTCACGGGACGCAGCAGAGCTGGGGGAAGAGAGGAAAGTGGATGGGGAGAGGCAGCAAAGAAAGAGATGGAGGCTGCAGGACGAAGAGGGAAGGACTACTGTGAACCTTTGAAGGTGGAAACCTCCATGTGCACAAGAGAGAAGCCAAAGTCTTCCTCACTGCCTCAGGAATCTCAAATACCAGCAGTGCTGTGAAGTAAGACCAGTAAACAAGAAGAGAGTAAACAAGAGAAGCCAGTTACCACCACCCAAATTGCAGTGGAAGGCCACACGCGTCTCCCAGGCCCCTTACTTACGAGCACATAAATAAATAGATGAATCTAAACAGCGGGTAACAACGGGACATATTTATCACAGGATGCCTATTTTACACAGTGGGGTGGGGGGATATCACGGTTCAGGAACTGCCTGGCTGCGTAATACGTCACGCTGCAGACAAGGGTGTCAAAGTGGTGGATGAGGGGTAATGAAGACATGTAGAAGACAACAGCTGCACAGTGAGCTGCATAGGGAGGGTTTACCATTCCCATAATCCCACAAGTTGGTGCTCCAGCGTGGCAACCCCCTCGCTCCTCCCACACACAAAAAACACACACACACACAAACCACTGGAAACCAGTGGACACGGTGGCATCCCACAATGCACCCAGCCCTCCACATGGGACAGCCACTGTGGAAGCTCTGGTCAGAGACGTTTCCGCAGCTCCCTCAGCTTTCCAGTGACTGCCCCTCCCCCTTCTTCCTGCTCTCCTCGGCCCACCTATAAAAGCGAATTAGTCAAGTGACAGACGATCCGGCTGTTGAAGCGGCCGAACTGCTGAGAGAAGCTAAATGCTAATGCGATTTATCAGTGGGTTTATAACCTGTAAGTGCTGCAGATGAAGTGACTGGGACCGTGTGAACAGATAAATAGAGAGTTATTCTTGTTAGGCTGTTTAAATTGACCTCCGCTGGGGAGGAGAGGAGTAAAACAGCTGAACAGCCTCTTGCTACTTGGCTCTGGAAACTCACACACAGTCCTGACCAGTCCGAGGGCCCGAGGAAACCAGCAAACAGGCCACTTCTTGTTCTCTTTAAACACTTTCCCCTCTGGTCCTCCCTGTGGAAGGCATGTCTGACTCTCTTTTTAAATGTGAGCAGCAACACACACGGCCCTCTGTGGAGCAAAGGGCTAGGTGAACCACTGATACAAAAACTTGCACATTTACTTCCATATTCATCACAGCATGATGAGAAACTAAAAATATCTAATTCCAGCAAAGTGTAGGCCCTCTCCCCCCAAACCCTCTGTCCCTGCTTGACCCCGCCCACATGTCTACTCACCACCAGAAGGCGCCGCAGGTCAGCTGGGGCTCTGTAACGGCCACGGACAGCGGCCTGTTTTGGGTTGCCATTGGGCACAGCCTGAGCACATTCAGCAGTGTGTGGCGCCGGTAGGGGGTGGAGGGGGGGGGGGCACCAAAATCCCGCCAGCTCGCTGGGTGGCCCCACTATCCAGAGCCCTGCCAACACCCCCTCCCTCACAGCTTTCCCCTCTGCTAGCTTTGCTCCTGTGGCTTCTCCAGTTCTCTGTGTTAAAGGAAACATCTCAACTGAAGCCGGAAGTGGGAAGATCTGAAGGCATTCGAGAAGTTGGCTCCAGGAGAAACAAGAGAAGAAACAAGGAGGCTCTTCATTGCCCAAGAAGAACCCAGAGAAGAGCTCTGAGGAAAACCCAGAGGGCCCAAGAAGAGAGACCAGAGGGGCCAAGAAGAGAAGCCAGGGAAACCACATGGGACTGAGCAAGTACAGAAATTACAGAGGAGGGAAGATGCTGGGTACCAGGGTGAGGGCGAGTAAAGAAGTGTATTTACAATTATGAATGTAGCAGATGCATTTCCCCACAGTAACATGCAGCTCAGAGTAAACAAAAGTGCGTAAAACAACAAACTGAGGCTTAGATATGTACACACGATTATACTGAAGCACAGCTTGTATGATACTGCTGCTATCCTAGCACACAGTAAATTCCAGGAGGTACTGAAAGAGGTGACATAGAAACAGGAAAATAAGTGGTGAAAGGACACCTTGGGAAGGTGTCAGCAGCTTGACTGGCAAATGGATGAGACAGTGATGAAAGTTTGAGATGCTGGGAAGGATTCAGCAGTTCTGAAGTAGAGAGGGAGTTTATTCCATTGAGCCAGGACTAAAATTTTGGTAAGAGAGGAAAAAAGTGTATTTTAGACAGCTCTGAATGCCTGGGATGCATCCTTACCCACAGTCACAATCTGTGCGTCGTCCAACACTGCGGGCTTATGGGAAACTCTACTGTATCTTTTCCTTCAAGGACCGAGATGCTCAGAAATACAGTCTCAAACCCCCGTGAATCTGTTTTGCAGTATTGTGGGAACAAATGTTCACACTTGTTTGGGTGTCACTCTCATCATTCACAGATTCCATCTAGAAGCACCAACACCACATGACCCCTAGCAGGATCTCTCCTTCTTGGCGTCTAATGTCCACCAGTCCCTGCGCCTGATCGCGGTCAGCATGTGCCACATGGGGTGTGGGGGTGATCTGGTAGAGCCCTTTGGGGAGGAGGCTTCTGAAAGTGATGAAGAGCCCAGTTGTGTCACTGTGACAAAGAGCGCTGTCCTGTCGTTCCATTCCTTCTGCTTAAATGAAAGCACTAAGAGCAACGGTCATACCAGTAACCGCTTACGAAGGCCAGGGCTGAGATCCCCAAAGACAACACCCCCATTCCCCCAACTCGAGCGTCTACAGACACAACCTGCAACTGCCTCGCCTGGGGCAGATCTGTAATGGGGATGTTAATGTATTAGCACAGACAACTTTATACACGGACTGGGGTCTAAATAAGGCAGGCTTTTAATGCCTGGTGGCAAGAGGCACCTTTCGCTACAGTAATTGCCTTTCTGCAAATAAATGAATAATAGAGAATAAATGAATAATGCATTTCCTGCGATGGCAGCCAGGGCCAGAGCAGCTATTAGAATAATTTTGCCTATATGTCTGCCAGCATATTTAGTTAAAATGCTAGGACAGGCTGTCATAAACAAAGGTAGTTCTTATGCAAAATATGACAGTGAAGCCACCTTTAGATAATCTTTCGAGTCAGGACTCGTCATACTCCCCCCAAGCGAGATTCTCCAGTAATTATAACTGATAAGCCCTCTGATGATACCGCAAGGCTCATCTGAGACTCGAGGTTGTGTTGCGAAACTTCATTTCAGGGTGTTTCCTTGGCTCCATCTTCTTACGACATCAACTGTTTGTGTCCTTGTTTTGTGTTTTTGGTGTATGATGTGAGGAAACCTGTCACCTGGATGGAGAACCAGGTGCATGGCAGCAGCCCCAGCCGCAGCTAGGTCAGTTCAAGGCAGGGCTGTGTGTTTTGACAGCTGCTGCATAGTGAGCACAGACGAGGGACATGCCGCTCCCTGCCATGATCCATGAATAATACATGCTGTTTATGAGTGTAGCTTTCCGATCTGACCCCTGGGGTTACCGTGGAAACTGTAGCTATCTGCCAGGGGAGTGGGGTTGGCAGCAAGTTGATGGATGGATTATGCCCCTGTACACGATGAACCATCACTGCTCAGGGACGCCCAGCTGGAGATCAGTGACATGTCTAATCTGGTGAAAGATGCTGTTGCTGTACAACATGCTTGTGCTAACTGGGCTCTGAGTGTAGAGTAGGTGTCAGGCCTTTCCTCTGGGAATACAGCAGGTGCTGGGTTTTCTCACTGAGAGTACAGTAGGTGTTAGGTCTTTGCTCTGAGAATATAGCAAGTGTATGATTCTCTCACGGAGTTTAAAGTAGGTGTTGGATCTTCTGAGTATACAGTCTGTACTCTGAGAGTACAGCAGATGGAGGTCTCAATCAGTAGACCTTAGCACGTCCCAGTACGGGGTAGATCCTTGGCTTAGTGAAATACTGGGGTTGAGCTACAATTTTTACACCATCTTTCGAAAGTGCGATTGGACACAGTGGCCTGGAGGGTCAACGAACCTCTGCCTTGGCCACTACACAAACTTTGCAGTGTCATTAAAAACCACATGCCTCCCTGCAGTCATGCTCTTCTCCATTAAGGACGACTGAGAGCAAGGCAACGGCGGCATTAGTGGCACCGCCGAGCCAGGCCGTGCGGTTAGCTGTAATGAGGGCGGTCACCATCCTGGCGTGGGTTTCTTTGGATTGGCGCCAGCAACCTGGCTCCAGCATAACCTGCCATTTTTAAGCGACCCTCAATTAGCCAGCTTTGTTTAACAGACCATCATCTCCCACAAGACGTTGGGAACGTGGTACGTTTTCACTGACCAACCAGCAGCAGGCTTTCAGAGGCTCAGTCACTGTCCCTGGTTTTCAACAGACCCTCACGAGTCCCTGTTTGGTGGCCTGGTCCCGAGTGCAGTGATTCCCCAGGACTGCCAGAGGATCTAGGATCAAATTAAGGAGGAAAACGCTGAACAGTAAAAATTAAATTAATTATTTTTCCAAACAAAATATTCTTTCTGAGGGGAAGATTATAAATAGAGGAAATCCAAGAAATTCAGGGTCCATGAAAGGGAACCTGACCATCTAAATTTAGAACCTGCTTGTTTTATTTTTTGGTCGAGTTACATCATACACGTGAGGACAAACAAGGGAATAGAGAGTGACGGGAGGGAAACGTTACATCTTGCAAGCGATCAAAGGCCATGGGGAACGTGTGGGCGATTTTACAGTGACAGCACCATCCTGAGGTAGCCACAACAGGGGTGTTGACCCTGAGGAGAAACTTCATTAGGTGACAGTGTGTTTGTGTGTCTGTGTGTTTCATCTTGCAAAACAGCAATAAGAGGAGTCTGTATGTTTGCCATTTCATGGTGAAAATGAGTCACGAGTTTGGAAACTGAATGGGTTAATGTCCTTGTCCCATGGTATCTGCAATAGTGTCATTGCTCTGTGTGTGACCCACAACCTTTAAGGGCATGTCATCAGCCTGTCAGAGAAAACAAACTTTGGGGCAATTAGGTTTCACATGATGCATATTAATAATTCTCCATGCTGTGCCTTCCTTACCATGATAGTTTCATGATAGGATTCCAGTCCTATTAGCAGCAGGGAAATGAAGAGGGAGCCACTGAAACCATGAGAAGATATTTTAGAAGGCTGCAAATCAGAGACTTTTGCCCTTAATGAAACCAGCTATTATTTTATAGCAGGAACAGAGAAACAGTAGAGGAGATGGAGACAGAGTTAGAGACAGAAGAGAGGGAGATGGAGACAGAGCTGAGGACAGAGAAGAAGAGATGGAAGCACAGGTGGGGACAGAACGGAGGAGGTGGAGATGTTGGGGATGAAGTGGGGGAGATGGACATAGGAGTTGGGAAGAGGGAAAGAGGTGGGGCGTGCCATGTGATCACAGATTTAGGACAGTAAATAATTCAGCACTGTGACCCCCCCCCAGCCCCCCCCAGCCTGTGGATGTGGCTAATGCTGCTGTGGCCTGTTCTAAAGGAGGAAATCATTAAAGATCAATGAGGGGATCATTACCCCCCCCCATGCTTTCCCACCCCCCCAGGGCAGGCAGTCGTACTGGGCCTTCGCTGCGCCTCCAGCAAAAAGAGCACCATGAGCTCACCCTGACGGTGGCGGCCAGATTGATCGGGGGGGTCAGGGGTTAGCTAAGCACAATGTGACCCAGATCACTAATGCACTTGTAACACTTTAAAACACTTTAATGCAAGTTAAACAGAATGAGCTCCCGGACCACACGGACAAACCACACACTCTCTGTACCTCTCTATACATCTCCCTCTCTCCTTCCTGATCATACCTAGACACAAACACACAAACACACACATTAGTATGCACACAGACACAAACACAACTACCTAAACACACACAGATGCACAAATGTGCGCTTATGTAACGGGAAAATCCTGAAATTAGCGTAAATCTCAGCTAGTTACTGTTTCTCTCTGCTCTAAGTTTACAACACTCTCATCATAAGGACCCTCCAGCATCCTTATCCCAACCTAGGGGGTGTCAGTTTTGGAAAGACTGATATTTTAAAAAGGTATTAATGGTAAAGTGGCAGATTTTCATATAGGGTACTCAAATACATGTTTAAAAATGGTCTAAGGTGTAATTTACCTACTTCAGTTTGTGCTGTAATTATTGTCTAATGCATCAATATATGCAAATCATTCAAATACTGAGAACAGCTGCTGAACTGGTTTCTTATGTTGAAACTGGTAGAATGGTACCTTGTGCTAGTTAGATATCAATTAATTTCCGAGAGATTAATTTCAGCCACTGAGATCATTCATAAAATGTATGAAAAGGTACTTGTTTCGTGTAAACTGGCAGCACGAGCATGTGATTCATAGCATTAAACCATTGTTTGCAATGTAAACAACTGTTGGGAGAGAGTTAAAATGCATGTTAAGGAGGAAGTTTTGGGTTGTTTGTGATCTGCTCAGTGATGGCACACTCTTTGGAAGCAACAACAAGTGGTCAGATCCATTTTGGATGCTGTTACTGCGATGGACATCAATCCTGATTTCACCAAAATCTGCAACGGTCCCTCTCTTAGTCAGTGATGACGTAATAAAAGACACACGCAGGTAAAAGCTAAGGTTATCGGATTGTAACTGCTGAAGGATCTGGCACAGCAGGTGGCTCAAAATAACTCTCAGGTTCACGAGGATTTGAAACTTCAAGCATAACATCAAAGGAACGAATTTGAAGAATTTGAAGATGATTACTGAGGTCTGTGTTGGGATGTATTTGGTAAACTGGTTTCATATAAAGATAAATAGCCACTGGATACAAGGGTCCAATCATGTCCTTTTTCAACCGGAATTGTTAAAGGGAAATGAGGTTCTTCATACCAACAGCAAAGTGGTCTGTCCAATTTATGCTGTACACTAAGGAGGAACAGAAAAGAAGCGATGGAGTGGAAAGAATGCTGAAGATCAGAGTTGACACAGCTGGGAGATAGCAGAGTGGGGCCCAGGAAACCTACGCTGTCAGAAATAATTGACTGGAGCTCCTTGACAACATCACAAGCCTGTGGTAGTTCCTGAATGACCATCACACAGTCCGTCAGTGGAAAGAGATGAGACGATGACCACTGAGGCTGCCACTTGTGTACAGTCAGAAGAAATAACCACACTGGGCATCAGGTGACCTGCTGAGAGCTCAAGGACTTAAACAGAAGCAAGCAGGTTGTGATGTAATGCAGGAATGTGTGAAGTAAAATAGTGTTAGTTGCCGCTTTGCAAAGCACATTTCTGACAGCGCCAATAAGAGGTTCTCTGTCTCGCTGGCCTCAGGCCCCTATCCCTCTCTTGACAGACTTGTGAAGTAGCTGCCAATTTGTTGTGCTGAGAGTCCTGAGACTCTTTAGCTTACAATGAAAAAACGTGGTATCAGTGTTCTACGTCGGTTTGAAAATGAATATAATAAGCCAAGGGCTGGTTGCAGCACGAAGCTCAGGGTCTGAGGCAGAAAGGAGGATGATGTCCTCAACCTCTGGATCGCTGCCTTCAGACAAGGGTTTGTGTTTTAGTCACCAGGAGATCCGTACAGCTGTGTGATTTTTTTTGCGGTGTTCACCTCCTGCTCGAGGGCACCACCAGCAGACTGAGCCTGCTCCCTCCATTATACCGGCCCCTGAGCAAACCCCTAACATCTACACCAGATACAGGAAATGTGGTAAAACACAGCACTCACTAAGGGGTGGCGAGCACAGGGACTTGGTGGTTTTTGATTGGGGCGGCCATGGACTTTGGGGCAGCTGAAGTGGCCGACGATGGGTCTCGTGTCTGGTTAAGCCACGCCTGCCGTGATCGATGATGGGCATTACTGTTTGTTAAGTGCCCCCCTGTTCTTGGTCAGGAACACTTAACACAGTCCTGTGGTTGGCAAACGCAACCGTAATGTTGGAGGAACGTAAAATATTCATCGGTGAGGAGCTGTGGTTTTCCTCCTCAGAAACCCTAAAAGCCCAGGCTGTTTGTGTCTTAACCAGGCCCGAAACCAAGCCGCAGTGGCAACCCCCGCCCCACCACGCTCTGTAATGCACTTTAGAAGGACTGACCGGAGGACCTCTGCGCCCGCTGAGCGAGGAAGCTTTCCGCTTGTTGCTACCAGGAGTGGGGCTCCCATCGCAGTCAGAGTCCGTGTGAGAACAAGCGTTAACGTCAGAGAAAAATCCAGTTTCTGTAACATTTTGTTTGTAAAGATCAGTGGGAAAGCCTGAAAAACTCCATCCCGCCCTCTTATAAGTCAGCTCCTGCAATCTCGGTGCTGTGTTTTCCAGAAAGGGGCCCCGTGAGTCATTTTCACCTGTGTGTTTGCACCAGCGTGACAGTTAGCGTTAGCGTTAGCTGCCGTGCTTTTTCTAGGGAACTTAGGGTGACGGTTCCCATGCTGGCATGGCGTGAAAGCAGAAGTTGAGCAATTGAGACTGAGTGGGAGGACCAGTGCCCAGTCAGGAAGGCCAGGGAGGGTGACGGCTTTGATAACCGTCATCTTGTTGCAGGCCACATCCCTTCTCAAGCATGCCTCAATTCACAGGGAAGCTCCACCCATGGTTGTCTGTGGATTTTGGTCTCTCAGAATACAAACCCAGGAACCTCACTTTATAGACCAGGCTTTGTCTCTGTCTTTCTTGCTCCCCCTCCTCTCTCTTGCTCTCTGGGCTGGCAGGAGTTCAGAAAGCGTGTTTACATGAGAGGCCCTGGAGGCGCGCCTGGCTTTGGAAAGCCTCAGCTCAGGCCCCAGGCGCTATCTCTGGGTTTGGGGTGTTTACGGTCGGGAGTCCTGTGGGTCGCAGGCCTCTTGAGTGCTGGTTACCGCCACCGCTACCGCTGTCGAATCTCTGTGGCAGGTGCGGCCAGAGGGCGGCAAAGCCTTGAGAGGCTGCTGTTCACACACTGCTATTAACACTCAGCAGGAGTTAACTGCTCCTGTGCTTCTGCTGCTATTAACACCGCTTAGAGTTACTGGTTTGAATGTGCCTCAAGCCCATAGGTGAAGAGCACCGCTCCTGCTCTGTTACATCTGTCCTCTGCTCAGCCCGACATGGCTGTCAACACGCAGCAGTGCCATGTTGCTAACTTCTCCTGTCGCACTGTAGCAGTACTGCTGACTCCCATGTGAACTTCCATGTGTGAGCAAACTGCTGAGTCAGCACAGAGCTCGCGAGACACACACCAGCATGTCTACCTCTGGTTCGGGCTGAAAGGGCTGACTGTGGGCAACTGTGAATGTCTGCGGTAAAAAAAATAACAACAATGTGACCGGACAAGACAGACACAGCTATAGCCTCTACAGGAGAACAGACAGGGGCAATACAGGTCCATGTGATCAGAATGTCTCTCTGTGCAGAGAATCATCCCGCACGCATGATCTCAGCACAACATATTAGCAGGTGGCGTAGTGAGTAGAGCTGCTCCCTTGCCCTCGGCCTATACGGGTTTCAGCCCCACCTCCTGCTCTACTGGCCTTTAAATGTAGTGGTTATAGGCCTTACCTTGAAATTAAATTCCCCCTCCTGCTGTAGTACCTGGGGACTCTCCCTGAATTGACACAGTAAAAATTACCCCGCTGCATAAATTGGTAAATCACTCATAAGTTGCTTTGGAGAAAAGTGTCAGAAAGATACAAATAAATAACAACCTCAGACGGCAGGTTTGAGAGAATGATTAAGGATAATGGTTGGATAGTTGGATGAATATTTCTTTATCTCGCATTTTCTCTAAGGCAACGGACAGTGTTGTTTGTCTAAGAAGCTACAGACACTGATCAACACACACTTGCTGCGTCTATGAGAAGAGAGCAAGCGCATGCCAACAGGACGCGTACAGGTTTATCACCTGGACCCCTCTGCTCATGTTTGAGGGTTTTCTCCAGCACCTTAGCCTGAGACACACCATTTGGCTCAATGAAATTACCAGAAAGTACAAAATGCAGCAGGAGCAGTTTGCTCTGAAAGTCACCTTGGATGTCAGGTCACCTTGGGTGTCAGGTTTTTATAGCACATTAAATAATGAGTTTAAAAACAAAGGGTCAGTTGACCCAAATCTTCTACTCCCTTCCCGTAAGAGGAATCCCGCATCAGGATTTCAGCTGCTTTGTAGAATGACACAATGTGGTTGATATTAAGACAATTAAGACCCCCGATATCTACAAATGATGCTTGCAGGTGGTCAGCGTGTGCAGTCTCATCCTGGTTGTTGCTGCGTCGTCATTCTCTCCCCCGCCTCGCTCAGTGGTGGGGAAGAGGACAGAGAAACCACCACGATGGCCATCAAAAAATTGACAACTTCCTCAGACGGTACCTCGCTTCCGCTTCTGTAATGTGAACCGCCGTTGTCATGGCTCCTGGGATCACCGCTTGCGTGCGAACGGCCAGACTGTCAGCTAAGCTGCTCGCGCACCGGAAAGTGACAGTCGCGCTCAAAGCAGTTTCTCACTTCTGCCTTCTTGCATGAGGAGCACTCAGGGAAGCGGCTTGCAAGGCTGCAATGCAAATCTGGTTCCCTCCCCTGCCCTGACAAGCAGTTCTATTGAAGCACTAAATGCTGATTGTTTATTGCTTTTTTTGTTGATTCATTTCTGATGAAGCAGTCCACCACTGTGGTCTTCCTGAATGTTTCATGTCTAAATGGGTTGTGCTGTCATTTTGGTGTTGCTAAAAACTGATAGCAAAGTAAAATGAAGGCCAGATTTTATTAGGTGAAACGCGGTAAATTAGGAAGAGGCTCTGCGGTTCGTGTATGAAAGGTTAATCCCCCTAGTTGTCGGTACTTGGGGAAGCTTACAAAGTTTGAGCAAAGCTGAAAGGGGTGTAGGGGTGATGAGACAAATGAGCCGAGCTCCAGAATTCAGCCCAGTTCACGTGAAGCTGCTATAGTTATTTAGCGATGAGGCAGCGAGGCAGCTGCAGGAGAAGCAGAAAAGGGAGGAGATGCAGAAGTAGGAGATACAAGAGCTGCAGAAAAAGCAGGGAGATGCAGGATTAGCCATTTGTCTTTTATAGAGAGACATCCAGCTATTGCATCCCCACTGGATTTTAACATTGGAAAGATTGGGCCGCTTGATCTCATACTTCACATCTCTATTACCATGGCTGATAGAAAGTAAACAGGCAGAGTGTCTATAGAAGCCTGAAAACACATACACAAATACACCCAAACAAAGGAAGACAGAACACACATATGTTCAACCTCAAGTTACTCAAGGTCTCCTTTGTGTGGTTAGTGAACCCATGTGGTGACAGCTGGCATTGTGTCATGGTTCTGTATGTGGAATGCTCTGGTCAATCCCCTCAGCAGCATCTCCTGCTGAACAAATACAGGAGCACTAGGCTAGAGGAAGGGACTCAATCACTGTTTAACTGTTTTTCTCATTAGCATAATGGAAAGATAGAGCTCATGACTGAGATATTCTGAAACACCACAAAATGCTTGGTATGTTGATTCATCATGCTGAACTTCCAGGCTGACCGTTGATGTTAGCTGTTGGGGATGTAAATGATAATTCGTGTGCTCTGAACTGTGTCCAGCAGCAGATTGTGAATGAAATCAACAGAGTTGAGAGCCTCGGTGCAGACAGGAGGCAAAGGAGTAGCATGTCTGAAAGAGCATGATTTTACCTCAATTTCAGGATAACAACCAGCGTCACACACAGGGTGCTAACAATACACTGCACTAGCAAATGTGCACAAACAATAAAAAAAAACTGCACTAATATGCCAAATTTTGCAATAGCTGGACCCGTTGAAATGGTGTGATGAGTAAAAGTAATTGGCGGAAATCTATGCCAGAAAGCTATTTCTGATAAGCAATAGTCATTTTATACAGTAGATTTCTAAATACAGTTGGACCAAAGTCTGAAAAAAGATTCCGCCTGAAAATTGTATGGTCTATGGCCTGCACTGCATCACCCCAAGCAGCAACACACCAGGCTTCTGGCACTGTTGGTCACACTAAAAACAATATGTTTCACTTTAAAAAATGTACCTGGACCTTGACACCCAAACTAAAATGGAGAGCTCAAAGGCCCATGGTTTGTGTTCGTCTTCATTCTTTCTTTTCATCTCGGTTCATCTGTGGCACACTCGTGGGAAGATACATCATGTGTCTGTCACGTGGTTTCAGTGCTAGAACTGAAAAAATTGAAAAAAAGTGGAGCCTCTATACAAGTGCTTTCCACAACTGGGCCACCCGTCCGCTGCTGAGCAGCATGCAGCAGAATTGAATCTGGGCAACCATGCCACCTTGGGTATGGGTTTACCACTGTTGGGGGCACCTCTGAATGCACAGCAGGCCCATAACTCACAGAAACACTCTCCCCTTTATCCTCAGCGCAACTCTCTGCACTTTAACAGTCATCGCTGGATTCTTGGGTACAATCAAAGTTCCCATCCTTGTGTGTGGAGGATGGGGCTGCTACCGTGGTTTGTTAGGTGTGAGTCACAGACTTTTGGCTCACTATGACTCATGTTCCTTTACAAGAACCTGTAAAAAGTTTCTGGGTAGGAAGGTTTCTGATTGAAGCTGCCTGACGGTGTGTGTGCATTGTGCATTTGTGTGTTGGTGTTGGTGGAAACCATTTCCCAGGAGTTACGCGGGCTACATCACTGTTTGTAGTGGGTTTCCTGCTAAAAATGCAGGTAGATCATGAATGTGAGGTTACTGGAAGGAGAAGCCACAAGAGAGAGGCAGCAGGACCTCACAAAAAATCCACACAGCACCCAAGTACCCTTTGCCCCCAGCTATGAGTGTCCTGCTTATTTTGCCAATCAAACTGCCTGCTGGAGGGGTCGCCAGGGTGTTCACATGGCGACGCTGCTCAGTTAAGGTCTTATAGAAGCTAAAGTCAAAGCCAAAGTCAAGCCCACCGGATGTGTGCTCACATCAGTGCAGCATCTGATCCCAGATCAGTGCTCTGACAGGCTGCTTGCACACCCCAAAAAGCACAGACTGGCTATAAAAAAGCGGTTCTCTGCAGCTAGCAATAAACAGTAAGCAAAAAGTGAGTGGCACGGCAATTGCAGGTTGTGCACAAAGGGGATGGGGGTGCACTTACAGGTAGCACTCCTGTGTTGTTCCCACACTAAAATGCTGCACTTCAGCTGTACAAACCGACCTCAGAACCAGTCATCAGAATTTGTGTGGTGCAGTGCACAAAAAAACAGCATGCTCTCAATAGGACTCATCACAAAGTTGCTTATCAGTGAAACTGAAGTGGTTTGAGGATGCTGAAGACTAAAAAGGTCTGCTAGTATATTTGGTACCACGGGGGTTCCTCTGACAACACAAGGCACCTGCTGTGCCTTTCGTGCTGAGGTGTGCTCCCAGGGCAGCATGTTGCTCCATCCTGCGCCAGATTGCAGAGTGGACATGTTGGCCCTCTAGTGAAAGGTTCAGTATGACACAGTTTCTGCACAATGGCTTGTGGTTTTACCTTCTGTAGCATGAGCATCATATACGTATGTGTGAAATGCATAAATTTTCCTGAAAGCCTCGTCTCTGCTCCCGTGGCATAAAGATACACCTGAGTCACACCTTGGACACCTCAGCGCAAGTTCTGTACCACACCTTTCGCCATACACCTGAAGGACCTGCACTGCTGCATTTCACTTCCGAGAGCGGAACACATACCTGCAAGGTGTGAATTCCCACAGGACCCTTTACTACATCACTTTGATCTTTGAGATCTGGAAGGTATTAGTACAAACCATTGTGTTTATTACTGATGCTGAACTCAAACTGTGATTTTTTCACCTCCTGTGGAACATACACATCATCAGGGGGTTGGTGGCTATATGGTTGCATGACTCAAAGCACGCAGCTTTATGTGAACATCAGAAATGGCAAATGGCAAGTTGGGGGTATAGGCGGAGGTGAGGTGAGGTGAGGTGAGGTGAGGTGGGGGGGGGGGGGGGGAAAGGGANAATGGCAAGTTGGGGGTATAGGCGGAGGTGAGGTGAGGTGAGGTGGGGGGGGGGGGGCGGAAGTGGAAAATAGTTTCACCTCCTACACTGGACCAAACAGTGAAAAGGGCTGGTGTGTTTGTGGTAATAACATTTGTATTGCATACATTATTGGATACATATTGTTCTTTTTATGACTAATTTATTGTTAATATGATGCTTGGATATTGTAGATCTCTCCATGGGTTAAGGCTGATGGTTAAAGGTTCAATTGAATTTGTTCATAGAACCTTCATGAATGAACCCTGTTCATTTGTTCAGCCTTAGAAATATAATTCAGTAAGTACTGAGACTGGATGTTGTATTGTAATTTCTGTTCATGGTGAAGGCTCAGCGGCACATTTATGGTTCTGCTGTCCCTTCACTTAACGCTCTATCCGACTGAGAGCTGCGGCTGTGACAGCTGCAGGGTTTTTATAGCCAAAGGGACCAACTACTGGCCGAGGGGAGGTCTGGTTGAGGTTTGATGATCCAAATGGGCTTGAGCACGGAAGACTGGGGGTGCTGTGAAAGGAGACAAGGTGAGCTTTCCAGCCTTGTGAACAGTAGATGAGGAGCAGATTTGCAGCCCCTGACACTGAACTGACTTCAGCCGGGGTGTCTATGTTGTAAGGCCAGGGGGTTTCACACGCAGTTTCACTTGCTGATGTGGAAGCACGGGGTGATGTCATCCACATCATGGTCACAACTGCCCAGATAAGGCATCCCACTGCACTCACTGCTGTATCTGGAAACTCTTTCCCAAAACAGGTAGTTCTAACTGAGGTGTCAGTGCTGCTGTTTGTTGCCTGCACACTGTCTATTCGCTCCCAATTGTGCTCACTTGGATTTCCTATTCACCTGTTCCTGTGTCACTCTAGTATTTCTCACTGCTTTGTTTCTTGAAATGCTGTAGCCTTGCACAGTCTGGGATCAACAGTTTTTGCCTATCTCGCTAATTCATATTCAGAGGAAAACAGAGGAAAAGGCTTATAATGGGTGTGGCCTTTCAGCGTGTCACTGTGAAAACATGTGGTGCGGAGGTAGAATCCTCCAACATCCCACATCCAATGGAACGATCGACCGATCAAAGGTTTCTCTAACTCCCCTCAATTTTTTTATGTTAACCTATCAGCAAATAACACACACCACAACTTCATAACCCACACACAACTCAAATATGAGGATTCACTTCAGACAAATTTTTACCAAAGTGAATGACTCAGTGGCACAGTTTATGAAGAACACCGGACCATGAAGCCATCAGTGTTTGACCCGAATCCTTTTGGCATCACAGAGAGGCCACTGAACACAGTGTCCTGGAAATGGTTTCTGCCTCTAATTAAAGACACATGTGTAAAAGTGGAGGTCACTGCCACTGGGACGGCTCAGAAATCAGTATTTCAGTGATGGAATGGGCCACTGTGACCATTGACCTGTGTAATGACAGCGTTGCATGAGATCAGATGTGTTTTTAATGCCCTTTCAAAAACTATGAATTATCAGCCATGTTTCTTCTGATAGGCATATAAAATAGCTGCTGAGTTCCAGTATTTGCAGCAGCAAATATGAAAACGTGTGCTGGGTGTGAGGGGTAATGAAATAGTGGAAAAGCTCAGACATCATATCGCAGAGGTGCTAAGACGATGATGTTCTGAGGTATTAAAGCCCTGTGGTGCTCGGGTGCTGTGATGTTATTGGTACGATGCCCTGAGGCACTGGGGTCCTTTTTGTGTAGCCAAAAAGGCAGTACAGCGCTTCTCCGTGGGTTAGGATTAGCCATGAGGAACAGTGCTGTGACTAAGGAGTAAACATTCTCTCCAACACACACACACACACACACACACACACACACACACAAACTTTGCCAGGAAATAGCCAGCATACAAACATGTCTGCTGTGGTTCCTGAGAAGGTGGTCCCTCCACCCTGGAGCCAGAGATGGGTTATCAGTTCCCAGTAGCCCCTGGGGGTAGCAGAAGACACTCAGCCTTCCTTCTGTCCACTGGGATTTGACACACTCCCAGAGTCACACACCAGACTTGCAACACACACTCCTCTCCCACAGGCCTGACCTCACCAACACCACACCTCCCATACAGACCAAATCTCTCATACACAACAGGCTCTCATAAAGACCACAGCTCTCCAATATGCTTTTCTTACACAGGAGAGACAAACACAGCCATCACAAACAGGGTAGCCCTTCTAAACACAGAGAAAGCAGATTTGTTCTCCTGCAACCCCTCCATGCTGGGAAAACACCACTGTTGCTATCTGTCCTGCAGTGTCTATCTCTCTCACACACACACACACACACACACACACAGACACACAGAAAAACACACTCACAGACACGCTAGTGCCGGAAACCAAACCTCAGACTTTTGTCACGAAAGCTTCTGCTCTGCTGGGTCAGGTGATGCAGCGCGGAGCTCAGCAAACACTCCGTTAGTGTCGCAAAAAGGAGCCAAAGAGAGAAAAGAGAAGCCAGTTCCCTCCTGGGCTGTCTGCAGAGAAGCGAGGCAGAGCGCCGAACAAGCCACCAACCGCAACCACACAACCCCCCCCCACACACACACAGCATGCACCTGGCTGCACCTCCTTGCCTGCACACATGCACATCGGGCACTGGTGCAGTTCCCCGGGGAATGGACCCCCAATCTGCATACCCCAACGGGGCCCTTCAGACTTCAGCTGTGATCCCCATAGTGCACCAGCAGTGGCACTATACATGAATGTCTCTTTTAACTTTTAAACCTATGTGTGTGTGTGTGTGTGTGTGTATGTGTGTGTGTGTGTGTGTGTGTGAAGACTGGCTAAACATACAAAGTTCTCTCTATGTGTTAAAGTGTGTGTGTGCGTGCTCTGAGACAGTGGCCTCATGTCCCTACATCTATTTAAAGAACAGAGCGTGGGAAACTACCTCAAACCTGTGGTGTGAGATGCAGAAGCAGCAGTGATGTGAAAATGCTGTCATCTGTGCTGTGCTTGCTAGGCCTTCCACTGGAGAAGGACAGAGTGTGTGTATGCATGTGCATGTTACAGTCTGTAGTAACCAAACAGCCATTTCAGACAGAACTGACTCTATTTTATTCCACCAGGCCTTACTTTTCAAACTGACACACATGTGCGCATGTGCACAAACACACACACAGTGTTGGGGTTGAAAGAGAAATATGGGTAGGTAGATAAGACGCAGGAGCAGATAAAGGTAGCACAGCAGAAGTGTTGTTTATTCTTTGGTGGCGAAGAGATAAAGAGCAACACAGCCCAGTGGGAGAGCAAGGAACCAAACATAAGGGGCACCAAAGATGGCAGCACAATCCGTCACCCTTTGCTCTTTCTGCATCCTCTTCTGACCCACGCCAACCCGTGACAGCGTGTAGCCTGTCTGCTACATGTGTCCGAGTGCAGCCCGCTTCAGCATCATTTTATGGAGCTGGTCAAACACATGTGACAGGTGGATCTCAAGTGCTCTAAACTGAAACAGGGTCATGGCAAGCGCAATTTCAACACAGCCTGGCAATATTTACATTCACAGTTATTTTCTTCAAAGTCACACATAACTGAGATTATCACCAGGCAAAGAGCTTTAGAGACAGGGTGGTTTACAGCACAGCTTGTGTGTCTGATGCTAACATGTTGCTGGTTCTCATCCCTCCAGTAGCTGAACACAGAAGTTACATTAAAAGAGCAAATACATAAACACATAGAGAATCAGATCAGATGGTGTTGGACTCATTTATGTAGCTGTCAGGAGATCAGGAGAGAAACAGCTCTGAAAAAAATAGCTTAGAGACCCTGCTTCTGGAAGCTGCTCAGTTCATTGGCAAGAAACAAGGAGCTCCTATTGAAGCAGCAAACATCAGGACCTCAGATCTACTGTCAGAGAAAACTGAAACCTGTAAAGGCGCACAGGGGGAGAACAACGACAGCTGGTGAGAATGGCACCCACCGATGCTTTGTCGAGCCCTCTGTCCATCTCCACTTCGAGGAGCCTTTAGTGAGGTCAGTGGACACTCTTTCACACCAACCTCAATGTATGTCTTTCAGCTTCAGTGAATTGGGGGTGTTTCACCCTATGCCAACCTGGAACGTCTCCACTACCCCACCCCCACCTTGCCTTCTGCCTGAGCCTGGGATACATTAGAGATGATGTGAAAATCTGCCTGGGGTGGCCTTCATTAAGCCCCCACCACAAAAGGAGCACTGTCTCTTCAAATAAAAGCCAGGCGCTGTCAATGCTCCTGGCTGCCCCCCCAGGGGCCGGCGATCGGGCCGTCCTGCAAGCAGCCAGCTGACAGAGAGCGATGAGCTCCGATATTAAAACACCGAGGAGACAGAGGGCTAGAGGGGGGCTGTAGTGACTCCACACCCCATCAGATGGTGGAGAGAATGAACCAGCAGAGTCAGAGGCACAGAAAACACCCCATAAAACATGGTAATGGGGAGCGCCTCTGTTAAGGGATGGATGGATCGAGTAAGACCACTGAAACCAAGTGCGGTGCTATAGCACAGCCTGCGAGACGTGAGGCTCCACGGTCGGCTCACTCCGGAGGATGGTGGAGACGTGGAGAACCCCTCCAGCATTTCCCCTGGAATGGATACCAAGAGGCATCAGCAGATCCAACCCAGACTCCTGGTTTCAGAGATGACTTGCTCAGCGGCAAGCAGGTCATGCCCACACACCCTACCTGTGAAGAGGAAGGGCTGCGGACTGTGCCCCTGCGGTGGGCTTCTGACTCATTCACACTTTGCTTCGGGTGAAAAACAGCTGCCTTTCTCTCTTGGTGCCAGCGTGCAGCAAAAAGATGAGGCCAGCCTTCTACGACTGCACCAGAAGGCTATCAGTGCAAATGCCTAATGACTATGTGGCTGTTTGTGTAGCAGATGCTTCCGTGTAAATCAGTGCAAACAAAAATAAACGGCCCTTTGCCCTGATGAGTTTTCAATCACTAAAAAAGAATAAAATAGCCTGTCCAAGGACCTGAACCTGCAGCCTGCTGGGTCCAGTCCAATTTGGGATGAAGGACACAGGCACCACCTCCGTGCTGACATACTGACTGGGAGATTGGCACGTAGTGAGTCTGGTGAGTCAGCAGTTGGATGGAGCTGTGGGAGGCGCGGCGTCATGAGGAGGCAGCGTAAAGGGAAGGCTGACGGAGGGCTGTTTACAGAAGTGACCACTGAGTGCCCACACTGCACCGCCTCTTACACAAGCCGCCGTCTGTGCCGGGGACACGCTGCTGTCACAGGAACCTGCTGATGGATACCGGCTCATTTCAGTCACCGTGACCATGTGACACAGTGAACAACGCAGATGACAATCGTGTTTCTCGCTCAGTGTGAAAAAAAACACACATTCCACAGATAATATTTATAGATGCAGACATTCAGCTCCCTCTGTGAATTTCATGCTTTTCCTATGAATTGAGCCCGGTGACATAGTTATTGTTATCAGGGGTAATGGTAGCCCAGTTACCAAGCCCCCCCATGTCCCTAGTTCTCACAGTGTCTTTTTAGTTTCCAAAAGCCCCAGTTCCTACTGTGCTCCCAATTCCCTCCATGCTCCCAGTGCCCCTAGTGACACCATCAACCCGCAGCATCCCTAGTACTCCCAGTGACCCCAGTTTCTCCCAGACTCCCAGTTCCCCCATGCCCCTAGTTCTCCAAGTGACTCTGGTGTTATCAATGCCACCTGTACCCCTAGAGACCCGAGCAGTCCTCGGTTATCTCCATGTTCCACGTGCCCCCAGTTCTCCCCAGGTCCTTGCTTCTCCCAGTACCCCCAGTCCTTCCAGCACCCCCACTGCTGCCAGTTCCCCCAGTTAACCGCTTGCCCCTAGTTCTCTCAGCATGCCTAGTGATCCCAATGCTCCCAGTGCCCCTAGCTTCCCAGCTCTGAATGCCCAGCTGTTGCAGCCCAGAGAGGTAGCGATGGTGCACTATGTGGCTCAGAGTGAAGCTGATGTCACACCCCCACCTTTCCTTCAAGTCCAGAGCCCCCCCTTTTGCCATAGGATGCCCCCCACATGAAAAACCATGAGCTGGAGCTGCCTGTTGTGTGCGACACCAAAAGAACAATGCCTCTGCTGCAAGTGTGTGATGCTATCAGATGTTGGCACGGCTGGCCGCTTATCAGTCCTGCAGGCTGCACTCTCGCGCCGTCTCTCTTACCACTATCAGATCTTTGCTAACAAGGCGGGAGCTTCCATCTGGCTGATGCTTAACTAATCACTGTTTCACAAGGTCTACCCGTCACAACCGCTGTGTGACTCGCAGCTGTCAAGCGGCGTCGAAACCGCCACAGCACGGCGTCTGAGTCAGCCTGAGTACATTGGTTCAGTAATTGTTCCATCATTCACAATGTTTATGACACAAACTGAACGTACATGCGTGGGGCTGGGAGCCCATACCGAAAGTATTGCTGTTTAACCCCTTAGCAAGAACCTGTATCAGCAACACAACTCGCCTTGCAGAGGTTTTGTTTTGTTGGTAACGTGGCAGACAATCACCTTGGGATACACTGGGTTCACCGCTTTACAAAAAAGGTAAACACACTCAAGCATATAGAGAGAACATACATGAATGTGTAGTGTGTGAAACATGTAGGATGTTGACTATGTGCCTGCTGCTTTGCTGGGGGTCTGTCAGGTGTACAGGAGTACCGGAGAAGCACGGATATGGCGCCTGGAGCCTCCCCGTGTCCGTGTCACGAAGGGGTAGGGAGCAAGGCGTGGTGAGGGCTGACACACTCATTGACAAACTAGGGTTCGGGATCCGGCTGCTGCCACTGCTACCCAATTTGGACTGATGTTGTCTAATTGACATGCAATTAACTGGGTATCTGCTGGAGTTCCGTGTGCAACACAGAGACGGACATCCTGCCCAGCAGCTGAGGCAGCGAGTGTGTCTGTCACATGCAAACCCCCGTCTGAACCACAGGAAATAAACACTCACAAGGCAGACAGACAGGTAGCGAACATCAGGCAATGAACCCTGAAAATCTTCACAACTGGCAGCGTTGCATGCAAAGCGTGCCCTAGCCCCAGGCTTCTGAACCTCTCAAGGGAATGACTTTTGGTCACGATTTAGTTTATGGAATGCAACGCGACAGGTGCCCATCACAATTTCCAGGTTCTGTCAAGCAAGGAAGGGAGGAGAGGGGCTGGATCTCTGCAGAGTCTAGCCAATGTTCCCCATGGGGCAGATGGCACAACTCTCTGGTCTTAGCTTCACCTGCCGTGTATGTGGGTGAGATCCAGAATGGGAATAGAGGCAACTCAGCAGCTTCTCACGATGATGACCTTTTCAGCCACACAGCGCACAAACTGCACCCAAACACTCTGAAATATATGCCACACCACAGCCTGAAAAACACTGCCACCACAAATGTGCATATATGTATGTATGTATGTGTTTATTTCTAAACCATTTCACTTAACGAGAAAAAGCTTCGTTTATATACATATAACGTAGCTAATGTTACGTGTGTGCTCTACTGGTGAGGTAAGTACTCAGTATTTTTACAACTCCTGCATGCATACCCAGCATCAGTAATTATAGATAACAGTGTGTGTCTTTAGAGTGTATTTTGAACACACGGTGATCACACAATTGGTCGTTTGATTCAAGTTGATTCAAGGGAAGTGGCTTCTCGGCATTTAGCAGAGGAACATTTCCAAAGGGCTCCGGCGTGCGAGAGGCAGCAGTGAATTTGTCTGAATTGGCAGCAAAGGGAAAGGGGTGGAACAAGACCGGCCAGTGCTGCGTGTGGCCGAATGGAGCCGAGGAGGTTTCATGCCACGCTGAACCTGTCCCTGCAGCTCAGTGAAGTGCCAAGCCTGTGGACATGCGTGATGCTGGGAAGCAGGGTCGATCCTATGGTGGATCAGCAGCCAAAATGAACGACTTTCCCTGCAGACCAATAGCTACAATATGCTGTTAACAATTACAAAAAAGTATTAAAAGTCCTGGACAAAACAACTTTCAGAATAAACAATAAAAACCAGGGATGTCATTTTCATTTAGGGTAAGAAACCATGAGATACCCACACACACTCTTTCCCTGCTGCTGTTGCTGGTCTCCCACTTTACTATCCTCATTAATATTACTCATTACTAACCTGTGCTGATAACAAGATAACTACCTAAAAACTCGCACTGGTTAACTAGACACATTGGCTTAAGGTCATTTCAGACCAAAATCCAAGCAAGAATAACCTTCTGGAGTTTGTCCAGGATGATGTCCTCCAGAGACATGACACGAGCAAAATGAACTTTTTAATAGCATTTTCACAATTCTAAATGCAGTAATTCCTAAAAACAACAATTCTTCAAATGTGCCACCTGATATTACTTAAAACACCAAAATGCCTTTTCGTGACTTTGATCACAGCAAAATTATTTATATTTGTAACAAAATAACTATTTGTAGCTTACATTTTAATGCATATTCACATATTTAAGTTCATTTCAGTTTTTGCTTCTCTGCGTCTGGAGCCTTTTGCGCTTTCCTGTTCAGTTGTATACGAGCTGTTTTGATCATCTGGCTCATGAATGTTTGTGATGTAAAGAAACTGTCAAGGTCACTGCCCAACGCCCTCATCATCTTTATCTCCACAAAGCAAGCGGACACTGTGCTGTGAGCACCACTGTGCAGTGTGGCAGACAAATGCTGGACTGTGAATCATCTTTGTTTGATTGTGAGATTAAGTCTGGTCACTGTTTCTAGGGCAATGTGCAAGGTAATACAGTAGACTTAGCCCGAAAATAGCCCGATTGACACCACTGAACGACAAAACCTTTTGGCTCTTTCCCAAAGTGTTTGATGGAAGCCTTTGAACTTAATAAAATACCTGCCATGACGGTAACATGCAAAAATGCTGTCGCACTGAGTAAGACCATTGTATAAAAAAGGTTATGTGCTTCACAAGTCCATGTAAATTGGTTTTTCTTTGTATGGGATATTTAAGGGAAGAGTGTGACGTGTGAGTGTAGCTCACAGTTAGTAAAGCCTGCTGTGTCATCAACATGCTCAAGTTTGACAGAACGATAAGCTTCCTCATCTCCAAATTGGTAGCTCATTCTAGTGTCTGAACTGATTTTGCTCATATCTCAGTGGGTAGTGGGGTTGAACGCAGGCTGCCTGCAACTGGAGACCATGCAACCACGTAGGGATGACTGCTGGACCACCTGTTACAAGGCCAGAGGGCTTGCAGCCATTCAAACTGAGATGAGCCCAGTCGATGGTTTTTGCATAGTTATTTTAAAAGGTGACATATGCTGGAATGGTAACACTTATTATCACTATGTTCCTCCCACTTCCTCCTCTATGGGGATTAAATGTGTAACTGTTTTGCAAAGAAAAAGTATGAAAGAAAAACAAAAAATAGAATTTCCTGACTTGTCCTGTGGCAGGAAAAACGGTTACGATCATATTTCATGACAGGAAAAAAAACACTGCTTCCCCAAACAGCAGAAGTAGCTCCATAGGACACGGCTGGTTTTGGGCCTGAAAGGCCTACGCTGGAGAGCAAGGTGCCTGCGTGCAAACGGTCGCCCTGGACGCTGCCACTTTCTCAGGACCCACGGTGACATGGTGACGGAGTGCCCATGAACAGTTAGCCCGTTGGGCTCGAGTTTGATGCAATGAGGAGTCCTTCATTACAAAACCTCCCTGAAGTCCCACGCTACATTCCATGTTTATGGGGAACATGTGGAGAGGCCTGCAATTTTTAAACCACAAAATAAGACCCTTTGCAGCTGAACTCACGACCGCACTATATGCTTTTAGCCTTGTGGACACACCCAAAGGCGGGGGACCACTGTCAGAGATTAAGCCACCAGGGATTTTCTCAGCAAAACAGAAGTTATATTAAGCTTAAATACAGGGGCTTGATAAACAAGTCATTCTTAAAAAAGAAAACGCCACAATGATCTTCCGATCATTTGCTTCATCGTCTTGCACCGGGTGACGGAGACGCGACCCTAACGTGAAACAGATGGTGTTTACCTACAATGAGTTGATGCTCTGGCTAGCTGGCTGGCTAATGCAGGCCTTCATTTTGGGGCATAGGGGAATGGCGCTGCTTTCTATCTGTACGTGATCCGCTAGACTGTGTGCTGTCGTGTGGCAGAGGGCTTCAGATGCCCTTACTCATAAACAGGGCTTCACATGTGTAGGACTACTTCCTGTTTCTGTTACCCTTTTGAAGGATGGCTCTCATCCCACTCAAAATGGCTTTCAGTGAAGTAACCAGTGGCAGCACCTGCCTCTTTAAATGAAATGCTCAAGTGGCAAATTTCCCTCATTACGCCTTGCAAACACACACATCTGTGGTACGTTTGTGGTTTCACTTAAAAGTGGAATTAAATTATTGATCTATACAACTGAAACATCTTCAGGCTCACACTTTTTCAGTCTCACTTATTTTGTCAGAAGTGTCTCAGGAAGCGGTAGGAACCTGCTGACCCCCTTTGGTGGATACACAAAAAATATGTACTCACAAACACACACACACACACACACACACACACACACACACACACACAGAGAAAAAACACGCAAAAACAAGCACGTATTTGTGACATTAAAAAACATACATAGCAATGCTGACATTTCAGCTTCTCATATGAATGAAACCAGAAAGTCCCACCTATTAAGACAGTCCAATAGCAGCTACACATACATACATAATACATAAAATAAGTGTCTGCCAATCATAAATACAGCATAAATGAGGAATTTCAAAAATGCTAAGAATCAAAAGAAATAAAAGGTTTTGGTTTTCCTGGCTTAAAGTTAACCATTTTTTAACAAATAGTTGAGAATCTGAACTGGGAAAAGATTTACGTTTAATGCATTTATTTAGCCGACACTTTTCTCCAAAGTGACTTGCTCTGATTTACCCATTTTACTGAAGTAATTCAGGGTAAATACCTAACTCAAAGGTCCTGCAGCAGTAGGTGGGATTCGAACATTTGTCCATTGAGTCCAAATGTCAATGCTGTAACCGTTATACTATTGCTATAGCATTTATAACAAATTTTAGTTTGTATGTTTTATGAGATTAATGCCACTCTTCAGGAGATGAATAGGAACTTGTCTTGAGCTTCAACCTTGGTACTTTAGGCCCGTTTTTTACAGCGTGGACAAACCACAACCCTGTTCGGCCGCCATCTTCCTGACAGCCTCTCTGTCATGCTAGCGCCAACATGGACGCTTAAGTTGTCATTAGAGCATTTCAATCTTTGGCAGATGAATTCCAAAGTAACATACAGTTTACAGATTACAGTTTTAGACTTTGCATATGAATGTTTTCCTACAGATGTCTGGCTAAAGATCTTTGCATAAAGTTAAAAACAGCAGGTCCTCCTGTTGGGGTCCAACCAGGTGGCAAGGTGGAAAGAGTGGTTCAAGGGCAGGTCCTGAACCACTGCTCCTCCCGCTGGACACAAGGAGCACTGTTAGTGGAGCATGCATCCTGAGAAGGAGAGACATAAAAGGACTGCTATGGCAGTATGCAGATGACCCACCACCAGCATCTCCAGCAAGGTTGGACTGTGATACTATCAAGTGGTAAGTGAGGGAGGAGAGTTGGGTTTAGAGGCCCAAACCACTAGGGCTCAGTGAGTCACACACACCCTGGTGCAGCGACTGCCATGCAAGCTGTGAGAGCAACACACTTCTCTCTCCCCGCTCATTCGCCTGCAACACTCCAAACCTCCCTCCCTCCTCTCTCTCTCTCTCTCTCTTCTCTCTCTCTCTCTCTCTCTCTCTCTCTCTCTGTTTCTCTCCCTCTTTTAAAGCACATTAAAGTATCTAGTTCTTCAAATTTGTTTGGTTGCCACTTGAAAAGTTGACCGTGTGACAGGGGAGTTTGCCACAGGCCCGAAGAGAAAGAAAAGACACTTGGGGAACCAATCAAATGAAGCCCTGTGTTAACGTAAAAGAAAGGGAAAAACAGAAAACTTTGACAGAGAGCAAGGAAGAGAGTGAGAGAGGAAGGGAGGCCCGTGTGACCTCACGTGACATGTGACGGCAGAGAGACCCGACCCAACGGCGAAGACCAGGGAGTCATCTTGTCGATGCTCCAGCCAGGCCGCACGCTCACCCCCAAAAGCCACCTGAAGCCCAGACGAGCAGCACGGTGAGAGCAGCCACCTCCGCTTTCTGAGCACCCAAAGAGGACTCCTCAACCCAGCCTTGGTAAGTGCACCACCTCCCTGCCTTGTCTGTCCCACCATCTCTCCCCACAATTCCCACCACCCTCCCCGTCTCTCTACCTTTCCCTCCCTTTCTGTCTCTCTCTCTAGCTCATGATGCTGGTAAAATGTGCTCTACGGTTAGCAGCTTTGTGGCAAGGGATCCCCGCAGTAGTTAAGAAACCCAAAGTCTTGGTTGCACACAAACCCTGAGCTCGCCTCTCATTCTCTTGCTCTCTCTCTCTTCCTCCTGCTTGACTGGCTACAAGGCGAACGCTGTCAACCGAAGGAGGTGCGTACTAGCACCAGCACCGGCCCCTGTACCGGCACCATTCAGATCCACCATGGCTTCCAACAGCATCTTCGACTCTTTCTCCAGCTACTCCAGCGGTTTCCTCCGAGGTGAGCCTCATTTGCTGTCCCTCTTGTTTACTCTAACTCCACATTCTGAGGGGGTGACTACAGTCAGGGAGGAGGTCAATGCTGACCCCCTGCCATCTCCCACTCCTGTTTGCGTTTCACATGTCTTGCATGCATGGTATCCATTTGTGGCGGAAGGCCTTTCAACAGCCTTTCTGTGAGCAGCAGTTGTGCTGAAGGAGACAGTGTTGGTGGTCAAGTGTCCTGACCATTTGCAAATGAACAGTGGTGGTAAAGGGGAGCCGTAGTCTGGATGCCACGCCTGTGAGATGACCGTCTAGCAGTGGGCCTCTGGAATCTGCCTTGTGAGTTCTTGACCCTGCCCTCTCGGCAATGTTTGGTGATGTTCACCACAGCCATTATCAATTAGTGTTGCACTGCAGTAAAATGTCAGGGAGGGACAGTCGGATTGGTTTACTGGAAGCCAGAGTACGACACATTAACTCCTTGCCTACAGAACAACTGCAACTGTGTGGTCTCGGCTTGTTCTGTTGCTTTCAGGTTTTTCCCAGCAGCCCTTTACAGATGCCAGCACTTTCTGTTTCCTTTGCTACTGTAATCGTGCAGCCTTCTCAACATGAAATAATTCTGTTGTCAAATACCTTTATTACGGCCAAGGGTCTACAAAGGAGGAGAAACAGAAACCCATCCGAACGCTCGCTGACAAGTGTTTATGTATCTGAAAATTTAATTAGAATAGTGCAAATCTTCCGTAGCTGACAATCGAACAGCGGAAGGAGGCCAAAATTTAAAAAGTTGAAGACCACATTTCTTCTCTTTTTTTGGGTCCCCTCATGTCAGCTGTCTGCTCCCACAACTGCTAATCTTGTTTCATGCCCAGACAAGGACTGCATTCAAGGAGAATGAATCCAGTTTAAGTTCTGGTGTTTTACTGGGTTTGATAACTCTAGTCACCCTCCACATATACAGATAGAGCAAATCCAAAAAAGGAAAGCGGGGCTCTGCATAGGGAGCATGAAGAGGGGCCTGGTGCTGATGATGATCTGGAAGCCCAAGTAGGGCCAAGAGTTGGGTGATGCACATAAAGGCACCCCTTGCAGTTCTAATGCAGCATTTGAAAGAATTCACCTACCGATGTGTCAGTAGGCTGGGTGGCATGGACGAGGAGAGGGGTCTTTCCAAGCTTTTCGGAAAGAGCATCACATCTTCAAAAAAAAAGAAACCACTGTGGCCTTTCCTCCACTGTGGTCTCGGCGGAGTGTTAATTACAGACGGCTAAAGATGCAACGGAACGAGAACCTAATTGTTTGCAGAGTGCTTCTCACATGCAGCGAGTGGATGGAGCCCTTCCACCCTCACCCTGCGTTCACACGAGCAGAAAGCCTCTACTTCCCTAACGGGACTGGAGCCTTATAGACGCTGCGACAGTAGAACATGTTCTGGGAGCGCATAACACGCGCTTGGAACTGTTTATTGTTTCCTCTTCCCAAGTGACTTTTTCACCACTTCCATCAGGTGTTCCGCTCTGGGAGACACCACTCACCTTGACCTTTGTTCATTCTACTGTACTCCTCACTGGTCACAAAGCCGTCTATTCAAGTCTGGACGGTGTCATTTGTTATCTGCTCAGAAAAAAAAAAAAAACGTTTGCTGCTGTAATTACTAAAGGTAAATGCATAAATGCCTTTTTATATTGCATTTAGCAGCCAGAATGAAATTAATTCCAAATGGTTTGAAAATGTGAACGTTATTAAAAGAAGGAAGTGTCATATCAGCCAAACTCAGCAGAAGTTGGTCCAGAAACAGGTGTTACCAGGAACGTGAAATTAAGAGAAATGGCGGTGAAAAAAGAGTAGTACATTTTCTATATATGGACTTGTATGTGAGGCTGCAAATACCATGATGATTACCTTACACCATAAGGACCCAGGTTTGAATCCCACCTCTGACTGTAGTCCCCTTGATCAAGGTATTTACCTTGATTCGATGGAGTAAAAATCGTGTAGCTGTTTAAAGGGGAAAATCACTATAAGTAACTTAACACTGCTTGTGTCTTTGGAGTAAAGTGTTGCATAAACAAAAAAAGTTATGTATGTGCAAATAAATCTCATGAGGTCACTGCTGTCACCACTTAAAATGACTTTTCAGCTTAGATGTACTACGCTGGCTTGTCTCGTTTGTCTTAAGGTGTACGACCCACGTGAATGAAACTTGCCTCCAGCCATCAAGCTCAGTTTCGTGACACTCGCTGGCAGACGGCAGACGAGACCGACACACAGTGTCCGACAAAGCCCCCTTGCAACTGCAAGCAAAAGCACGCAAAGCTATGCTAATCTGATGCAGACGCTGTATCGCTACTCGCAATCGCCACAATTAGGCCACATGTGACTCCATTTCCCAGTGCAGGCAGCTGTCTCATTGCTTTGTTCATCCAGAGCATCATGCAGGGTCTATTGTTCATATGTCGCACATTCTCGTTCAAGCAATCTACTAAGGCTCAAAATAGTGAGAGAACTCCCAACAAGGCCTTGAACCCTCAAACTACTGAGACTCACATCATTCAAGGCATTTTTATATTTCTTTTCTACTGGAAGATGGTTTTGTTTGGGTGTGTTTAAGGGCAGAGACAGTGGAGAATGGTCTACAAAATTGAGCACAGCTTTACAGGATTGGGTCATGGTGCTGTGAGGCCGTGATGCAGATCTGGTGAAATGTAGAGAGAACTGATCCATCTCACAACAGGGAGCCTAGACATAGTGAACGTAGGTGTCATTTGATCAAGTTTACACTGTCCATGATTGCTGTCCCCTCACAGCATGAGTCACAACACAGCACAAGATCAGTTTATTCTCGGGGGTTATCAGCAAAGGTTGCACCATGTCAGATATCCTCATTGTTGGGGCATTATTGCTGTTTCACTTCCACTGAGAGTGTGAGAAATGTGTTTTCCGCTTTACATGAATCATTGAGTTGTACTGCATTGCCCTATGTGAGAGTCCCGAAAGCCCACCGTTGGCCGTTAACACCGGAGATTAAGCTCATACAATTCGGAATTTTCAAGGGATCCACCTGCAGACAAACACTCGTGTATCACGATAGGCAGACCTCATTTTCAGTAGCACGAATACCACACCGCCAACCCACTGCACCAGACCTCAGTCCACCTCACCTGGCCAGCAGCAAACAGAAACCTCTGAGATGATCCGCTGTGTGCAACACATGATTCATGTTTCAGCCAGACCATGTGCGTGTGTCTGCGTGCGCAAGTGCATGTTTTTCTTTCAATGTATGTTAATATTGTACTTAATTGGAATGCATTCAGGACCACGTGGGCCAAGTATTTTAAGCCAACTCCAAACCAGTGAGACAGCAACTGAGCTCGGTCCTGTAACCAGATATTAAAAGTTTCAATATTCGACGGGACAGTAATAAGAAACTGCTGAAGGCCACTGCGTAGGGGAGCGCTGTCTCCAATTTAGCTGGTATGAAGTACATTTATTACAATGTGCGAGCACACCGAATCTGAGCAGATCTCTAGGCACAATTAGGCCCATAAAGGTTTCAGGGAAAGGTTTCCTGGGGTTCTTTGCGACTTTCTGGCCCGTCACTGTGCTTTCAGAAAGCCATCCCATAGTGGTCTATTGCTGTCTGTATGTGTTCTTTTTCGGAGGTGGAAAGGTACTAGTTGCACCCAGACCCTCTGACCCACCTTCCTTGTGTTGTTTTGAACTGTGCAGGGGAGTGTATCTCACACCAACTGCAAGTTTAAAATAGCAGAGCAGGAAACTGCCAGAACTGTTGTATCAAAGTGGCTATACGTGATAACACACGGGTCGGGCGCTTTAGCGTGAAGTAACATCAAAAAACAATGGTACAATTCCCTTCAGTTCTTTTTAATATAAAAAAATAACGTACAAATTTCACAACTAAAATGAAAACTCTGACTTAACACTCAAAGATTGTTCATGATTTTGCATCATTCAATGATTCACAAAATTATTTTTTCTCTCACATGATCTGACTGCAAAAAAAAAGAAGGCTCAGAAGCCATGCTTACTATCAGGACTTTGTGTAGTGAGGAGCTTTTAAGGGAGCTGGTTGAAGGAAATGAATTTCTTGGGCGGGGAGCATTCTCTGCCAAAGATCTCAGGGAACAACTGCATCGCTAAGCAGAGACATGGAATAACTGTCGTGCCGACAGGCTTCTAGAATACATGTGCTTGTTGAGATACTATGAGTAAATATGCGAAGGGAGTATATATTGTCTACATGGGTTGTGTTCACTGGGAATGGATGATGAGGAGGATGACTCTGCGAGGCGGCCTGTGCACGCTCAAAGAAAGCATATCATTTTCTGTTTGAATGGTAGAAAAGGCCTCTGTCAATATGATTTCAATCCAGTGGGTTGTTTCATTTCTAGATTATGCCATTCAGCCTCAGAAAATGATTCAGACTTAAGGAAGCAACTGAACTGATGAATTTAGAATACAGCTTTGTCAATAAATGTGTTTTGGACTTAATGCCTTTGGTAATTGCTGGTTCACAGTTTGCTTTATGGTTTTACAGTTAATATCTAATAGCTAATATCTGCATGCATGGAAGATCCAAAGTTTTATTACATTTTCATTCGGTACGTTTTTTCATCTGTTACTGTTGAATTCATGCTGTTTCTTGTGGCTCATTTTGAGGCAACTGCTCTTTTCCCACCCTACAAAACAACCAGCGGAAATCTAAATCTGGAGAGACTAATAATATAATGATTAATTAATACTGAATTAATTTTAAACTGCTGAAAAAACCTAAATAGACAGGCTTATTTTTTGGAGAAAGTGTATGACAAACAATAATTATATTATTAAATTTGTCGGTCAGAAGGCCATGGGAGTGACGTAAAAGTGCCAAAACTGAAAAAAAAAATTATGAACAGCAGGCTGATGGTTGGGTGAAGTGAGAAGCCGAGACATTTAGTGTCATGTGAGGTAATGTTATCTGGCACACCAATCACCACAAAGGCAACTCACCACAATACTCCACATGCCTCCCATTCCCACTTCTTTTCTTCTCTCTAGTTCCTTTCAGGTGTGTCAAGTTTTTGAATGAGTGTTCATATTGTAAAAAACATGCAAAACCCTGAAGCGCTACTATTTTATACTTTTTCTACACTGCCAACTTCACAAACGTTCACAACAGTGCAGGATGGCACAACGGAAAACTTTTAATGGCCTACGAAGCAGGGAAAAATTTCAAAAGCAGAAAAAGTAAGAAAAGATAATGCAGAAATGAAAAATCAAAAACTTCAAATTTGGTTTTCTAAAATGTTATTCCAGGACATTTGGCATTTAATAACAAATTTCTTTCTGTCGGCAGCTCTCTTCGGCAAAGTTTAATACTGTCCTCAAAATCCGTATTACGAACAATGCTGCTGTCGAAGCACAGAAGTATTATTTCAATAAGTGTAATTCAGCTGGAATTTACCTGTCTTTTTGTACATTTCTGAGTGAAAGTGTACAGGCTTACGAACATCAAAATCCAGAACTGCATTTATGTATACATACATTCACTCTAGAGTTAAACAATATGGCAGTTTCAAGTTTAATACTAGCTGCAGGCCTGTGGGAATAAGCAGCTTTCACCTGAGAAAAGATGACATCATTTCGTGCAGCACAGCTAAATGAAATGATTTCTTAGTCATTTGCAGAGTACGGTATTTTTCAGTCTGCAAGATATGCTTGACATTTACTTTTTGTGTGAAAGAGATGAGGAACACTAAAGCATTTTACAAGATATGCTGCAGTGTGCACGAACTATGTTTAAAATACCAGTGTTTTGAGAAATGCGCATTAGCACTTGAGAGGAACACTAAACTTACTACGGTTGTGATATCTGTTCCTTTTCATGTTACAGGTCTGAATCAACACTTACAGGCCTCTTGTTGCCCCCAGACCACAGTTAACATGAGGGTTAACTCCTCTAGCATTGTACAGGTGACCCCTGCCCTATGTCTCTGACAATGACTTTGTACATTTTAAGAGTGTTTTTGCTGTTGTTGGATCTGCACGAGGGTGGTAGACCTGTGAAACTGTAACACACACAAACAGTTTTTTTCATTTGGCCGGGCGTTAACGGCAGGAAGCCGAGTCAATTGTAAATCTAATATTTCATTGATTCTTTCAAATGCTTGTGGGTCCCATTCTGCCGACACTGTTAGAATGACAGGTGGTCTCAGTGTCTGGTGGCTCATGGCTGGCCAGAGGATGAGCAGAGGGACCCACAGCAGGAAGAACTGCCATCTCACCCTATATCTCCACTATTCTGGCCAGGCACTTAATGCAGCCTGCATGAAACACTGCATTAGCTAGAACTGCAGAAGGATTTTTCTTTTTATTGTTGCAACCATTTGGTGCAGTTTTTTTTTTATTATTATTGCTTGCTTATTCATTTTATTGTTATATCTGTTTACTGAAGTGGTCTTTTTATTGTTACATATCCATTTACTGAGGTCTATTCTGAGCATCCAGTGCAAACCATTTCAGTGCATCACTCCGGCAAAGTTGGTGCAGCATGATGATGCTTGCAGCCATTGAGCACCTCCTGGGACAGGGTTGCACTGGTAGATTTAATTCCGATACAATCAGTTTGTTGTCTTCCCTAGGGCTAAGTGGAAAAAATAAGTGTTCGGGTCAGGACTAAATTCAAAGATTTATGCCATGAAAACTAATCATACAAACTGAGCTCATACAAACTGTGTGTGACTTTTCACTTGAAGATGACCCGCAAACAGCTTCTGCCCCTCCCAGATTTGAGTGTTTTGAACAACACCTTGGCATTTCCCCCCAGGTTCCACCCTGCATACATGGGTTTGGACTGTGTGTGTGATAAAAACAAACACAGTCAAGGTTGGGGAAAAGGCACGACGCAGTTGCAGTTTAACCACCGCATTGTAGTAGCCTTGTTGCATTTTGATGTGAAAATATGTTCAGGTGGGTGCATACCTTGAATTACCCCATCCTCCACACACACACACACACACACACACACACACACACACACAGGCGTGATTCCACTCCAGTCCTGTCACTCTGACGTACTCAGGGAACCAAGTGACTGAAACCAAAGCTGCATCCCCCAGGGGAGGAAGGGGAAGCGAGAGCTGTAGCAGTGGCTCTGATGGCTTTCCCAGAGGTCCGTTATGTTCGTCTGGCACGTGCTCCAGCTGTGAGCAGGAAAAATTCGGAGGAAGTGTTACTGGGGAACCAGTTGTGTCCCCAGGGACCAACTGTCATGTAAGCAGCAAACTATGCTAAACATGAGCAGCTACTCTGCATCGCAAGGCTTCACAACAGCGTTAAGACAAGAGTGTTCACACGGGGCCTGTGTCAGTCACATTTCTTCAAAAATACTCTAAAATATGGTTATATGGTCAGTTTTGTGGTCTTGAGCAGGGATGTATGTTCCCCGTGTCACAAGCGGGGCTGTGAGTTTCCTGCCTAAGGGGACCTGAGCCACACAGTCAGGACTGCTCTGGATTGAGATGTTTGACTCAGTGTCTATAACTAATCTGGCATTTTCCTCTCATGAAAGCTAATTAAAAAAGGGGAAAAAAACTTAATCACTGTGCTACAAAAATGTTGCTAATGATAGGACTGCAGCGGCTGTAGGCTACGAGTGTGTTTGCCACACTGTATTCAGTGTTTTTCCACAACCATTATGTGCCGTTTTTGCTCAGCTTACTATATTTGATGTAATAAAATTCAGCCTTTCATTGTACAGCTATCAAACTGTCCTACCCTCTTCCACACACACACACACACACACACACACACACACACACACACAGTAGACAGTCCATAAATAAGTCTAGGAGCAACACAGGGAATGCATGTCAGTGACATAAAGGGATGCCCTGTTGGTGTCCATACCTTCACTAAATGGGGCAGTGGTCTGCCCTGCTGAATCTGTGTTGCCATGCCAACAGATATCTGACACACACACACAGGTAGTTAGGAGTTGTGAACACAACCAGTCAGCAAATAACTGGGATTTTGCTATCCTTTGTCACTTTCCCACCAGTCTGGTGGTGCACAAAGCTTGACAGAGCTGAGCGCAAGCGAGGGTGAAGGCCGTGGTGCCCACATCTCAGTCCCCCAATTTCAGACTACAAGCAACTTCGGCCACAACTGGAAATCGGACCAGCCTGCTGCCGATTGTATGTGTGATGTGCATAGGAGAGCCATCCTAAAGCATCAGACTGACGCAAACAAGAGGCCCGACATATCACAGATGCATGTTTAGATGTATGTGAACCGTGCAGCTACAGTAGTTGAGTCAAGGGGGCTGCTTTGATGTACGTAGTCGTTCTGGAGCGAACGGCTGCGCATGTGTGTATTCATTTAGGACACCACATTAGACAGGGCTTGCAAACACACATCAGATGGAACAGTTGTGTCACATCTAGTAATTATATATCTATGGTGTGAGTGCTGACCTAGAGTAACCCTGACATGCTCGCTCTGCAGCTGCAAACTAACTGCAGCTCCTCAGTTCTCCAATTTCTCAGCAGAAAAAGGGCAAAAATGCGGATTTCCCCAGCTAGAGAAGTACCGGGCAGTTTCTCTTTTTCTAGCCTTTCCTTTTGTCACTGTCTGGTCTGAGGTTGATCCGTCTGGCCTAGGAGAGTGCTTCTCACGGGTGGACAGACGGGCAAGAGGACGAGCAGACAGACAGGCGGCCCGCAATCCTGCTGGCAGCGCTCATGACGTCTGCAGCGGAAATGGCATTGCAGGGTCCTGCACATTTCTCTGGGCCACATGGCCCTGCTACACATCACTGAAAATAATAATTAAACGCTGTCAAACCAAATGACTTCCATCCAATACAAAAGAATGATCTATGATGAAAGCTAAGTTTAAATATTTTAAGTGAAAATCCTGATGTTAAACACGTAGTCCCAATAAAAATCCTGACATAACTGGAGCAATATGTTACAGGAGTCCTCAAAGTAAATCTCTTATCCTGTAAATCTCCCAGTTCGGTAACAAATAAACAGATAAATAGTCAGCACCGTATTCTCACCCTTGCCAGAAATTTCCTTTTGATATTAAAGTGTCGTTGTTAATGAGTGACAGAAAGAGACTGCGGGCCAGAGAAGAAACCAAGTCCCCCCTGAAACAGCAAACATCATTTCCCTTTATGGAAGCCTTTAGCACCGTCACTGAACGTGGCCCCATAATGATGAGCTGCTCCTGTTCCGGCCTCACACACAGGAAGCACACTGCAGCTGGGAACCCAGGGTAGGCCCACACATTAATGTAAAAACTGAAGAAGAAATTTCCTTTCGAAGCCAGCACAAGGCTTCATTGATGAATTACCGTGGTACGGGCAGGAGACCCCGAGGCTCACCTGATCAGCTTATCGCCTAATGAGCATCACCGTCTCTGTATCAGCCTTGGACCTCTACATTTATACTGTACAATTATCAGCTTGTGTCTGATACCACCCTGTTGCTTGTTTACATCCCTCAAATGACTGCCTGTAGAAGTGACATTAAAACAGCAAATACATAGATAATAGCAGATGGCGTTGGACTCATTTCTTTACCTGTCAGGAGATCAGTAGAGAAATGCCTCTGAGGGAGATGGGTTTGGGAGGAGCTCAGCAGCTCTGTGGGACACAGGGGCCATTTCAGCTGGAGCCCTGTTGTTTCTCCTTTGAATGGGAAGGTAATAATGTGGAGAATATGGCACATTTGAGTGTGATATGAGCACTTGCATTCAGTGTTTTTGTGTGGTTTTGCTAAGACTGACAAGCACTGTTCAGATTGTTGGCCCCAGGCTCAGGTCTGGGAGAACAGGGACATCAAAGTGGTGACAGTCATCTCTGGTTGTCAGTTGTGAATCAGGCCTCCAACTGAAACAATCTCGGCAGGTTTCTCTCGAAACACAACCGCCTCTTCACGTTCCCAGCACAGCTGCCTGGCAGGCATGTGAACACACACAAACGTTGCCCGAAAATACAGCGATTTATACACCGTTACACATTTTTGTACACATCATGTACATGGTGGCACACTTGGCACATGGTATGAATACACACAGGGCTATGTAAACTCATTACCCAGAAGCCTTATCTCCTCTTCCAAACTGACAGTTATATTTGTGATAGTTATGCAGAGGCTCATCTGAGGCAGTTGATGATGATGATGTGCATGTGTATCTGTGGTTGTGTGTGTGTGTGTGTGTGTGTGTGTGTGTGTGTGTGTGTGTGTGTGTGTGTCCAGCCCCCACTTCATTTCCTGACACCTGGCTTGGTTAACGCTTCCTCTTCTGCTAGCTTTAGAAACAGTCTGGTCCAGTATCATGGATTTACTGACACATGGGGGGCCACATATCTTGCACACACAGACACACCATGTAAGCTGCTTTGAGTCGTCAGACACCACACCTGAAAAGACACACACGCAAAGAGACCACACGCATGAGACCCCAGCGTTCAAAGCACATGCCTGCATCTGTGTAACTGTGCTTTGCAACTGCACTGTGTCAGAAAAGATGAAGAGAATGCGATCACTGTCCCCTTAACCAGAGGACGTGAGTATGTGACTGGTTGTCCTGTCATCGTGTGTCACACAAATATAGCATAAAACAGCAAGGCCCTCCCAGCACCAACACAGTCCACTTTAGCCAAGCTGCAGATTCCTGCAGGATAGTCTCAAGTGTGAAAGGGGAAAGTACTAGAAACAGGCATGAGAAAACTAGTGCCCGCTCGCCATTCGCAGCAAAAACACAGTGGGCAAATCCACATTTGATACGTTACCACTTCGTAGGAGTGCCAGTGTGACTTTGGCGAGTTCCATGGCAAACGTTCACAGGGTGACTGTGGCCGTTCTGAAGACTATGAAGTAGAACAATTTTCTGTACAAACACAGACTGAGCGGAAGGCCAACTGTGCACGTGACAGGAAGAGCGTAGTAAATGAAGTGAAAACTTAGAATCCCAATTAGCAAAACGGTTTCATGGATCCTTTTGATGAAGTGTACGTGTATTTGTTTAAAAGTCAGCCAGCTCATAGACTGAATACCTTAATGTGTGCCTTCAAATTTCCCCAAGATGAAGCACAATGTTAAATAAAAAAACATAAAAACAACAACAAAAAACATGTGGCATTTGTTGCAGGAACGAAGAAACAACAGAATTCCATGGGTGACCACATGAAAGGTCAGGCCGCAGAGAGGCCGGACTGGGGCTGTTGCATCCTCCTTGCTTGTCCTTGTAGGGCTGCGACTCATTACGTGATGCTTGGGCGTGCTCATTACCAGCTCAGCTCCCCATGCAGTCGCATCATACAAAGGGTCTTCGAGCCATACACACCAACACAATGGGGCATTGTCCTCCACTGAAACGTGGTCCACAGACACGGCGTAACGGGCTGCGGTCGCTGGCAGCCGCTCCTCATGGCTTCCTAATACTCGGTTCACATGCAATTTCATTTTGGGAAAACTCGGAATTATGGGTTGCCTTTATAAGCGGGCACGTCTTTCTCGCGACTTATTTCCAGAGCTGGTTGGGAGAGCTCTTCATAGTGTTTTTATAATGTTTCTATATTCGTTTTATTAGTGAACTCCAAATGCAGCTCTGGCAGGGACGTCACGGTTTGGTTTTCGCAGTCGAGCATGTTCTTCTAAAGTCTGAAAGAGGTCCAGAACTGAAATCGATATTCTTTTTCAAAGGGGACTGCTTTTGATCTCTGAAAGACACTTAACACTGATGGGAGCTGGGATGGATGAACTCCAAGGAGGGGATGAAAGTATCTTTGAAAAGTGGAGGTCAAGGACAGGGGAAAACATCCACTGATTTGCGGGAGTGTGTATGATGGTCTGGGTGCAATTTTTCATGTGACACGTCTCCACAATAGATCTACAGAACTCTTTAGAGTTTCTGTCTTCCTGCAGTGTCTGTGTAAACAGACTAGTGAAAGCTTGAGGTAGTCAGGACTTTCTTTTTGCATTTTGAGAAAGGTACCAGCCTCTGTACACGCATGCTGTATTCCCTAGGCAAAATGTTGAGGGCCTTGACATCAAAAAGTCACACCAGATATGAACCACAATCTCAAGCATAGAGCAGTAGAACACAGTCATTCCTCTGGGGCTGGTGTGGGGCAGGGTGGTGTGCGGTGGATGATGACATCACAGAGATGCGCCACAGTGCAGCCACAGGCTCACAGGCATAGTGTATAGCAGGCCCGGCCTGGTTGGTAGGGCTGATGTGGGGGAGAGTGGTGTGTGGTGGATGATGACATCACAGAGATGCGCCACAGAGCAGCCACAGGGTCACAAGTGCAGAGCAGGAAAACTCAGCTGGTTCTCTGGGGCTGTGGGACAGAGTGGTGTGTGGTAAGTGATGACATCACAGAGACGCGCCACAGCATAGCCACAAGGTCACATGTGCAGTGTATGGCAGGCCTAGCCTTGTCTCTGGGGCCAATGTGGGCTGGCATTGCGCCTGGTGCTCCCATCTCGGCCGGGTGCCATCTGCGACCGAGCTTCCCCGTGACCCGTGGCCAAGGCCCAGCTCCCGACCAGCAAGGCCCCTCGTCCTGTGACTGGGCAGTCTGGGAGCGTCATGTGAAGCAAAGAGCCAGTTGTGTTTTTACACTTTTACTCATCTACTGGAGACTCTACGCGAGCCTAGCAAATATCAGGTTCCTTAAAAGGGGAGAAACAACTATTTTCATGAGAAGTATCGGCGCAATATCTGGAAAAATCGGGAGCATTGACTGGTTCATCAGAAGGTTCCTTACAAACACGAGGCTGGATAAATCGGTGCAGAGAAATAAATCTCAAACTTATTTTCCCGTCTTACAACACAAAATATCAATTCCAACCACTGAACAGTCAACAATTAGTTTTTAATAAGTCATGCAGTTTATTTATAGTCAACGGCAAAATTAAGGAAAAATACAGCCTAACAAAAAAAGTATTCATATTTGTGCTGATGTGCACGAATCCTTGTTTATGCACATCAGGCAAGACAGTAAAAACCATCCCGAGAAGCCGTGTGTAATCTTGATGTACTGCTTCACCAAAGGATAAATATTGTATGCAATTTTTCATTAAATTCAAGGAATCCAAATTCCCCAGCAAGTATCATAATAGAGCTCTGTTCTTTTACAGAGAAGGTCTTTCAATTTTGGGAAAAGGATATTTTGAGCTTGGAATATTTTGGAAACAAACTGTCTATACTATAAAATGTAACCCTAAAGAAAGCTCCTTCTCATACCTTGAGATTCAGGGCTGAACTTCAGATTTTGAAGTAAAAGAGCAAATGGCTGGATCAGGGTAGAAAACCATGTGGGTCCTGCTCACCTTGAACTGGTCCTTGTGTTGTCCACTGTCCATCATTGCACCATTGAACCCAAGAGTGATAACTGACCCACTGTGCCCAGCCCAAAAGAGTGAGTCAGCCCATTTGGGGGGTAACTGTCACTGGCAATGCTGTGGAACATCTTGTAGCGATTACCACAGCGGAAAAATGTTTTTCTGCAACATGCAATTACTATAGATTACAGATTGTGCTCGTGGCATTAGAATCCCTGGCGAGAGTTACAGACAGAGACAGAGAGAGGGGGAAGAAAGGGATGTACAGAGAGGGAGGTGCAGTTTACTGCAATGCCGCCGAGTCCCAGCTTGATTGGATCCAGAACCACAAATCCAGTGGTGACAAATCGCCCAAGGAAAGAGGGAACGGACGGCTAGTTGAGAAGCTTAGTCTAGCAGAGGCCAAAGGTGAGCTGTGGAGAAGCAGTCAGTCGAGTCATCACTCGCAGCTGACTAGGAGCCAACCAGGAGGAAATGGGCCTTCCAGACGCCCAGGATCCTCATGTTGCCACAGTGTCGCTCCTCTTGGGTTTAATGGAAGGCGAAGCTGCCACCAGCATGCGTGCACACATGATGTATCACGTATGCATGAGCAGTTGTGACATAATGAATGCAGACTCTACACAGTGCCCTCTCTGCCCTGAGTTGAGTGTTGCTTGTAAATAGAAACGTGATCATCCTTGGACAGGACGCTGGCAGCAGAAACCAAAAAATGCATTATAAAATAAATCAGGTGCTTCTCAAAACACACTTTTGATATTAAATCAAAAGGCACGTGCAAGTCATTGTGACAAATGGCCATGGCATCCTTAGCGAGTGCCACAGTATGGACTGGATTAGTGCAGTCTGCTTAACATCCAGGCATAGGCTGCCATCTGACAGGTGATTGCACCATACCTCCGTAGCCTTACATTCCCCGTTCCTTTCCTGCAAAACACCACGCGTTTCAATCCAGCCGATACTGCACAAAACAGCAGAAGTTTGCCGGTTACAGAGTGATGAGAAAGGCTCTGGCCCCCAAACCAGTGATGCTGATGTAACCTTGGCAACTGTCCTCAGCATGGTCAGCTTGTGGAGGCTTAGCAGCCCCCTCTAGAGACTATGGACAGGAAAAGCATGCTGACACCTGGAGGCTGCTGGAGGTGTCCTGTATACTGACACACAGGGGACATCTTTATTTGTATTACTATTGTTTCATCAATCTGCCTTACTTCCACCATGTTGTCTCCTCCACTGTCACTATTGAAAACTGGGAGGGAATACAGGGGCAAGAGGTCTCATGGTGTAACAAAAACACTGAAGGGAGCAACAAACTGAGGCTGGATGCTGGATGCCACCCCCTGACATTAAACTGGTCAGTAGGCGTAGCTTCTACCGTTTGGCCTCATCCTTCGCCCTAAGGGTTGCAGTCCCTCCCACTGCAAATATCCTGGATTCATGCCCCGCTTTCCACATTCGAACCTGGAACCTACAGTCTGACTAATCGCCCTTTTGCGTGTGTCTAAATAGATTATGGAAGCTGTGGAGCCTGATGCCTCAAAGTGAGGAAAATCATTCTTGGGCTCCTAGGTACATTACAGTGCAGTGATATTTAAAGAACGGAAGGATAGCTATGACCCCCCCCCAACCCACACACACACCCACACACACACACACACACACACACACACACACAGAGCACGCAGTGAAAGCGCCCATTGTCTCTCAGTGTGACTGCAATATAGCGCGCAGTCCGTCACGCCTTTAACACAGTCATTAGTTTTCGGTTTGGAGCATGTCATAAGCTCATTTATCATTTTATGCAATATGTATTTAAAATGTTTTAAAGACGTCCAAAATGAAGAGAAAAACATCTGAATAACAATTTTTTAGATAAACATCAACAAGGAGCTTGTCTGGAGACAGGGACACCTTCAAGCGAGGACCCGCCCGCGGTGACTCGCTTGTGAATCGAGACGCTCGTTAGAAGTGGCAGGAAATCAGAGGCACGAGGTCGACCTGCGAGGGGGCATCTGTGGTCCTGTCACTCAGCAGCGTCACATCAACATACCGTACACCTCACACGATACCTGTGCAGGTGTGTCTTCCGTGCCTTCGGAGATAACTTTTAAATTGCACGCGGTGCACATTTACATTTGTATAGTAACACATGATATAAAGTATAACCAGTGCGCGCGCCCAAGGTGGTTCACTTCAGATGAGAGACGGAAGAAACGGAAACCGGTTTATTTCAGATGAGGGAGAACATGAGGAGATGGACGTGGTTCTTTGCGCTCTGTATTAAATATCACGCATCCATCTCGCGCCCAGCTTCACGCTAGCCGGCCGTGGGTCATTAAAAACCGCCCGAGTTGCGGATCCGCGTGTGGTTTGGCGGGAAGGATGAGAGAAGTAGGACGAGAAGACGGGGTGAAAGAGAAGCGCGCGGCGGTTTCCTCAGAATAACGGACCGCTTGCATTCCCACAATAGACACGATCGATACGGAATACCTGAGGACGCACGTGACATCGGAGCCGCATTCAGACACACACGACCACACGCAAACGACACGTGACCACACCTGAGCCTCCAACCCTCCGACATTCTTTTACCAACATACCGTGTCGCTTATTATCGTCTGTAAAAGTTTAGCTTTTAAATGTAATGTGTTAAGCAGTCAGATATCACAACGTGCCAAATAATTAAACCGCAGTCGTTCCGTATGTATAAAATACAAATTACAACGTTAGTTTTTAAATAGATTCGTTTCACGTGTCCAAAAATGAATGTTGCAAATAATTTGAAGGCTGAGTTCCTGTTTAAATTTGTGTTTTTTTTTTACACATGTTAAGCCACTTATTGCAATGGCCTGAGTGTTAGAACACCAATGACAGATATGAAAAGGTACTGCAGTTTAATGAAGAAGAAGGTGGGGGGTCCTCTGGCGCCGTCGTTCATCCCCCTACAGACAGGCTTCTGTTCGAATGTGCACTTGTTTCACTTCTTTTTGCAAACGGCTTGTTTCACACCGCTGAAATATTAGAAAAGAACGACCTCAGTAACTTTATGTAAAATGAATAAATTAAGTAGCGTTCCTCAAATTGTATTGTGATTTGTGCCACGCATATTCTGTTTTACTACGGTCTTTGAGGCGCAGAGATTTTTGTCATTTTGCGCGTGGATAACGAAATCCGATTTATTTGTGAAAAGATCATCCCTGGCCAGGTATAAACATTCAAGGTAAAACGTCCACTTGTTCACACCGCAAAGACCTCCTGACACTTCCAACAAATTAAACTAAAAGACTAACAAAAAAAAGAAACAGTTAGAAACGTGGTTAGGCAGAGCGCGACCGCTGTCATTTACGGACGATGGTATTATACTTATTATATAAACGGAGTATGTTCCTGTACAAAATATTTACTCATTTATTCGCAATATGACGTTTTGATGTTTTTTTGGCAAATGTGTATGCGCTCCACACACACACACACACACACACACACACACACACACACACACACGGACTTCCAATTGGCTCCACAAATATTCGACTCCTTCGTCCGCACACTTCAGAAACACAAAACCTTGAACCCCATACCCGTCACCTTCTTTCAAACGACAAACGCGCCAACTAGTGTCCGAGAGCCGGTAGTGCGGGGCGGGGCGCGTGCGGCGCGCGCTAAGATATGTTCCATAATTATTTTACTATTAATATATTAACAGTATTATGTTCTCTGCATACTTATACAGCAACAAAATATTTTACAATGTGTCTTATTTTAACTCAATAAGTTTCTGACGCAATGTGTGCAAATGCATATTTAATTTTATAAAATATGTTTTACTTCGTCGGCTCAAAAATAAACAAATTCGACTAAGTTCAGACCGAGGCGCCATTTCCCAATTCGTCTATAAATTATACATCACTCTTGTTCTTCAAACCGAAATTAACTGAGTTGCTAAATGTCTAAAAAGATAACAGCGGAAGATTGAATAAAAGATTATAAAGTTATCACACCGTCGTGTTTTACTTCTGCGTTGTATCATGTCACATTTTTATTTTATATATTTTTATATTTATGACCATATAACAAGTTACTTTTTTTAACTTTTGTCGAAACACATCACAAAGATTTTTAAGCTTTTCAGCAGCTTATGCAACAATCAGAATCCGGTGTTTTTGTAAAGCAAGAAACAAATTTACATTTCCTAACAAAGAGGTTTTATTTTGTTAGTTAATAAAAAATAAATCTGTAGAATTTAGTAATTTTATCAACTCTCACCAGTATCAAAATAATAGAATAGCAACTATAATTGTTAAATAAACTATGCAATTTATGTAAAATATACAATTTACTAAATTTATGTGTATGGAGTAATCTTTAAGAACTGCATTTATACTAGTGAAATTTTTGCAAATGTTGCTAGGAACATATTCCAGTACAAATATTTTCAGTGTGAATAAACTGGATTACACTTTAGGGCAACATGTAAATACAGAGCAGATATTCGAACAATAAATTCGTGTTTCCTCAAGTGACGACTTTCAGGCTACTGTCCATCGAGAGACTGAAAACGGACGGTTTTTTCTCGTTAAATGTAGAAACTTAATTCATTTTAACGTCCCACTAAACCACTTGGACAGAAGGAATAAATCATGAAGAACTGGGGCGCGGAAGGGCTTCCGCTCAACAGGGAGATGATCAAACAAAATTTTATTGTAACGCTATCTGTTCTTCAACTTTTTGAAGTGTCCTATAACTGCGACAGCGAATTTCTAAACAAACGTGTGTGACGAAGGTCAGAGGATCAGCGATAACAAACAAAAAGAGCAAAGGCGACATGAAGAGAGGGCTGAGGAGAAGGATGTGTGTGGTGTGTCCGTTCTGCTGCTCCATTGGTGTGGTGAGAGCCCAGCCCAGTGAGATCATTGGTGCAGGTCCCCCCCACTCCACATTTCCCACTCCGCACTCCGCAACACACCGACCCACTCGAGTAAATAACATCACAGCACGTTTCCCTCCAGCAGCGCAAAACGCACAAAACGCGTAAACAGAGCAGAGAAGGAAAGGGAACGAAGAGGCCGTCTGCTCTTCTCTCCTGCTCTTGTGACGCTGTACGGGGAAGTGAGCTCTTCACAAGTGTGAGAACAAAGACAGAGAGACGCAGTGGATGTGCGAAGGGCGGAGGAAATAAGACGCTCAGTTCTTCTGACTCTCCATCAGATAAGGACCCTATCGGCGCGCGTCAACGCGGCGCTCTTTTGTCACGGAAGAAGAAACGAAAAACGAGCGCGAAGTAGAGAACTTCTCACCAAAGCGCCGTGTCTTCGCAACAGTGTCCCAAGTCGGCAGAGCAGCTCCTCCACGGGTTCCAAGACTCTCGCACGACGGCAAACAGCGACTTACTTTTTCACTTTGACAAGAGTGCGGGAGCGGGGAGTCACGCCACGATAAGAGCTCGCGCGAGCAGAGCGATAAAGCACGCGGACAATTGTTTTGTTAAAAGTGTCGCAAGACAAACGGGCTGCGCGCAGTTTGCCTTTCCACTGGAGCAGAAGTGAGCGCCGAGGCGGAGCGTCCACTGCAACCGGCCGTCGCGCCACACCAACAGCTTTAAAGTCGTGCGCGTGTTCGCTTCTGCGTGAGTGTTATCATTTTTTAATCAGGCGTGCAGCAGTCTGGCAGTTTAACACAGGGAAACGTCTCGATTCGGCGCACAATATAATGCGTGTGAGAGAAGAGCATCAGGTGCAGAACAGAAAGCGCACAGACCTTGCATAGGAAACGCGTTGCGGACCCGCGCAGCGGCAGTTTGCGGCTTCCGACTTGTGCTGCGCGTGTTGACAGCAGGGACACGGCGACAGGCGACAGAGCGATGCTGCGACGTCTTGCAGCGGAACACTGACTACTGAGCCGCAAATCGCAGCTCCAGCGCCGGACTGTCGGTGTGGAACAACTTGCAGAGATATCCGATCGCCGGAGTGGAGGAGAGCGCGCATCGAGGCCGCGGGGCGAACCTATACAGCTCCGTTAAAGACGTCTGTTAGAAAAGGAGCCGCATTAAAGACCCCCCTCGAAGGGTTAAAGGCCACGTGCAGCCGGACTGACCACGCTGTTGTGATGCATATTCCCATAGACCCGAGCGCTCCCAGACGGTTCACGCCGCCTTCGACGTCCTTCCCCTGCAGTAAGATCGGCGACGGCGCGGGGCCCATGGGCACCCCGGGCACGGCGCGGGGACGCGGCGAGCCGCGCTCCGTCGTGGACGTGCTCGCGGACCACGCCGGTGAACTGGTTCGCACCGACAGCCCCAACTTCCTGTGTTCTGTTTTGCCGTCGCACTGGCGGTGCAACAAGACGCTGCCTGTGGCCTTCAAGGTAAGAGCACGAGACTCCAGAACTGCCAGGTGTGCGCGCGCGCGCGCGCGCACCCATACACAAACACACACATATATACACGACTGTCCGACGCGTTTATATACGTTCATTCAGGTTTAATAGGAGAGCAGGAGTCAGTGTCCGGAGTTGTACTGAAAATGTGTTTTACTGTGTAAGTGGCGCCGTTGGCCCCACGCAATCTTCCCACGGCCGTGGATTCTGTGGCACCGGGCCTTTTAAATACATTACATTTTTTATATTACTGCGCATAACCTAAATGTCAAGGGTTAAAACCAATTAAAACGCATAAAATAATGCAAAATATGAAAATTCCTTTAAAAACGCCAGCTGTTTTTTTAATTTCGACAAACGTGTGACGACGATGTGGTAAATTGTCACATCCTCTAGAAAAAAAAACTGTTCTGAAATATTAAAAGACCTCAGCTGCAATGGCTATAAACGTTCGTATGTTTCCGTTGAACATTATTATTTATTTTGCGTCCGCTTAAGAGTGCAGGAGCCGGAACCGTTTCATTTTAAATTTGATGAAAGATAAAGTTAAGAAGTGTTTGAAGCGACGAGTAATTCAAAACATTTAAGCATGGCGACTGATATAAAAATGAATATGATAGGTTTTTGTTAAAAATTGCATTTTTTAATTTTCACTGACACTTCTGGGCTCGGAAATGTCATTATGATGAGAATAATTTGGGGAGATAAAAGCGTTATTTAATTTGGTAAACAGTAATTGTGCGCAATAAAGGTTATTTATACTCCGGCGTTAACTGGGCCAGTAGAGCGCGAGGAACTCAGCAAACACACGGCTCGTTTCTGCGGGCTGCGCCGCTGGTCTGCGGTCGCACAAAAACACCGCACAGCGCAACGCAAAATAATGCAGCGTAACAAAACAGCACGACACAACACAATACGGCACAGAAAAACACAACCAAAACAATATAAATTACAACGCAACCAAATTCAAAAAATACAAAGTAGGAAAGAGCGCAAGACAGCATTATATAGTACAATAAAACATAACACAAAAGCCTAGTGGACGAGTTGTGCCCATGAGCAGTTATTTAAAAGCCGGTCTATAATATTTTTAAAATGTTGATTTTTTTAAGCATTGCAGCAAAACTTCGTTTTAATTCAATTTTAAATTAACGGTAATATTTACATACACTAAAGAAACACTCCTACTGTATTGTTTTTATGTTTTTTCATACTTTTACAGTATTCGACCTGTCTTTGAAGTTTTTGGATAAAATGTTCATTTTTCAGACACTACTGTACTGTTTGGACGCAGCGTAATTTTAGTGCAGCCGGAGCAAACGAAAAGTGTGTAATGACGCACAAACCGCGACTGTTATTCTTTAAGAAACACAGAAATGTTTCATGTCTTTCACCTGATGGGATGCGATGTGTGTCACATGATGCGTGTCTGATGTCGCCCATGCAGCGCGGTGTGTGTCAGGTGTGTGATTCTGTCTCCGAGCAGGTTGTTGCCCTGGGCGATGTGCCCGACGGCACCCTGGTCACGGTCATGGCGGGGAACGACGAGAACTACTCGGCGGAGCTGCGGAATGCGTCCGCCGTCATGAAGAACCAGGTGGCACGATTCAACGACCTGCGCTTCGTGGGCAGAAGCGGCCGAGGTGCGTGTCTCTTTTTTGCAGCCCCCCGTCATAGGGAATCCCACCGTCGCTCCCGTGCCAAGGACACGCACAGACACGAGGCTTTGCCACAACAGGCTGCCCCTCTGTTACAAGTCTGAGCCCCACGTGGGTCCCCCGGTGTCTGCAAGGGCGCCAGTAGACCAACCGCGTGTCATATGCAACTAAACGTTCATAACGGGTCATTCCACACAGTCAGGATAACTACTCACACATTCCGTCAAATTTCGCACATTAATATAAATATTTAAACGGAAATCAGGCAAGTAATACCTTGGCAGTAACATAACAATGAACTTAACAGAATAATTCATAAGTAATACAGTGAGCCTGCTAGAATTCAGAGAAAGTTCACTACTGGAAAAATATCATTTCCAGACCTTCAATTTATTTTTCAATAGATTATAGCAGAGGTTTGCTTCATGACACAATTTTATAAAGTTGTCTTCAAACTCCTGTAGTTCTAACAGATATATAGCACGTATATACATGTTATATACATGTATACATGCATTTTTCCTAATGCCCTCCGTCCTGCTTCTCTGTCAGTGTCTAAACACTTGTGTCTATACTGCTGGTCAATGGAAAACACCTCTCCAGGGGATTTCCTGACCCTCCCGAGACCCTGAGAGGAGTGTCCAGGGAGCAGCCGCTTTAAGCTTCCACGGGGGGCTTCTCTCACTCATGTGCTAGGAATGATCCGGAGCAGACTGCCTGTCCGTCGCCATGTTATTTACCGCTAAATTAATGTTATAACAATTAACGCTGAGCTGTGCCTCTCACAGCTGCATGCTTAACCACTGAGAGACATTTGTAGTGAGACAGTCAGTCATTGTGAAACCACTGCGCTGTGGGAACGCCGCCACTCTAACGGACCGTGCTTCAGCTGCTCTCTTACGGCTTCTCTCTGCACTCTCTCCCTGTGTCCAGGAAAGAGCTTCACTCTCACCATCACCGTTTTCACCGGTCCCCCTCAAGTGGCCACCTATCATCGGGCCATCAAGGTGACCGTGGATGGACCTCGAGAACCCAGACGTAAGTACCCACAGATAGCTCTGACATTACTGTGTGTGGGTGTGTGGAGGGGAGGGGGGCAAGAGGTATTGTGATCAAAGCCAGACATGACGGCCTGTTTGGTGAAATTAGTGCTACCGTGCAAGACAAAGAGGTTTAATGTGGCGAGAGGAGGGGTGTTGTCACGGCAGGGACCCAGGCAGGAAAAACGGCATCCCCATTTCCCAGCAACCCCTTTTGATTGGGGCATGTGAGTTGCGCACGGTTCGGGAAGCCTAGGCTCGCCATGGCCAGAGAGTCTATCGATCAGGCGCCGCGGAGCACGTACGGCCAGCGGGCACAGCCGCCTCAAGCTGGATCCCTCAAGCACATTAAGGATAAGCCTCGTTGCCCACAAACACTAAGAGGAGGCAGGTGTCACAAAGCCACAATTGCAAAGGCCGCAGCCTCTGTCTTATAACTCTGGTCTGAGGGCTGCGAGGGGGAGACCGCAAAGGGGGCTCATTGACTCGTGGGCTGGACAGAGCGGTCCGCTGAGAACTGGCAAGCCAAATGGGTTTGAGCTCTTCTTAGGATGGAAGTGTTTTAACCCCGCAAAGGACCGACCCACAGGCACGTGGCATGGAAAGCAACGGCCGCCGGTCAACCGCGTGCGAGAGCCCCAGCGCAGTTACAGGTGCTGCTCAACTGTGTCACTATCTCTAACTGCACAGGACTGCTCATCCGTCCCACAGGTGGGACTTAGGTTAGGGTGCCACTTTTGGGTAAAGAATTTAATAATAACATTTTACTTTACAAATTATAAAATGATTATTGTTCTTTAGTGCCATTTGCAACGTTGCTTATGGACACTTAAAGAAATGATAAATAGTGCAGTCAGGCAAAAATTAAGAATAGAATAGCAATTAGAGAATTTTTTTAAGAAAATATATATTTCAAGCAGTATTTAAATTTTATATGCTAGGAATTTTAACTATTTTACATTAGCGTTTTTACTGTAATGGATTACTGATAGCATGGATAGAAAATTTCCAAACAGTCATAGCCTTCCTCAAGCTTAATATGTCAAGTTTTCCAGCAAATTCATTTATTAAATAAATTTGTGTGTACTAGTATTTGATTAACTTCTTTAGAGAAAATCCCCTTTTTGCTCATTTTTGATAAAAGTTTTTCGGTTTCCATTCTATTTAACTTTGCAAAATTTTTGATAAAAAGCGGAGCCTTACTGTGTTTATAGCACAATGGAACAAACATATCAGTGAGAGAAACGGGTATCACGTGTTTGTTTTGTGTACAGCCTGGATGGCTGCACTCAGGAAAAGCCTGGAGTGAAATGCCTTGAGGTCCCAGGCTGGTCAATTTGTAAAGACCACAAATTTGGAGGTTCCAGAGGATGGTGAAGAGGGGTATCGATTTGGTCGCTGATAGTGAAGCACTGTGGCAGTGAGAACCAGGGGAGGGGGGGAGTGAGACTGGAGGTCAACCAGGTTCCTCACCATGTAATCCTGCACACTTGATTTCTGAAACAAAATAACACGAGAAAATCAGGATCACAGTTCTGTCTCTCTGCAAACGTCATGTTCGCCTTCGGGCTGTCGCTGTGCCAGCTGCAGTCCTGTGAGCGTTGCCACTTTTGTCTGTTTTAATTTTACGAGGCTTACATACACGGAATAGGGGAGGCATTGTGCAAAGGACGATAATGTTGGTTTCTCCAACAGCTCACTAAGCAAAACAGAAGTGTAAGCAGCAGCTTGTTAAAGATGTTTTGATTTGCGTAGATGATCTCTGATCATCATCTTACTGCGGTACATTTCTGCCAGGGTGAGAGGGTGGATGTTTACTGATGTGCTAGAAGGGGCAGCAGTTTAAGAAACCACCTGACGAGAGGATCCCTGCTCTGGTTCTCTGGTTGTTACTCATTGACAGAAGGTGCAGAAGGTGCATGACAGAGCAGTCAGCACCTAGAGGTTGTCTGTGTCTAGGCTGTGCACAGGTGGACACTGTCCCACTGAATCATGGCCCCTCCTTTGGGTAGACTCAACTGGGTGTTTTAATGCCAAGAAGCCGCGCCCAGGTTTGCCTACGTGCTTTGATTACCTGCAGGCTCTGCCTCCCTTGGCACAGATTGTAGGACCTGCATGGTGTCTGCATGGGGCTCTAATTTGCATTCTTGTCAGGCTGGAGCTGGCAGAGGGCTGCAGAGACTGTACACATCTTCAGTTGGAAAACCGGATGGGCCAGCTGTAGGCAGTGCTGCAAACACTTCCCTTCTCATGCTCCTAACGGCATGTGTGACTTGGAGACTAAAGATCAATTGGCCATCCACATGCAGGCACGCACAGCCAAGAGTGGATCACTTTCTAGTTGTTTGAGTTGAAGTAGTGCCTTTGTTTGCTATGCATCATTTTGTGTGATGATAGGGCAAGAGGATGAGATGAGAACAGAAGTACTGCTGGACACTGCAGAACCCAACTGTGATGTCAGCAAAAGTCTCTACTCAACTCCTGATACATTTGCGGAGTCAACCAGCTGACCGTTGCAGTACCTGTCAGCCAGACCATCAGTGATCAGTAGCCTGTGACAGTTCTGTGTCAAACCACAAAGCAAAAGTGAAAGAGCTCAGTGCAGCAGGAGGAGAATCAGTGTTCTCACATCTCAAAGACTAAGGGTTTGTGAGATACAGCTTCCAGACAGATGGCAATTGTGATGCTTAATTAAAAAGTGGTTAAGTAACTGCTTCGTCATGAAGTGTATAAGTCTGAGCGAATCACAGCAGCAGTCCCACATTTTTACAAGACTGGAGAACTACAGTCAACAATGCAACTGGCTCACACCTCACACACACACACACACACACACACACACACACACACACAACCACTATATAAAATAGATTAAAAGATTATACAAGAAAATTATGTAGTGCTATTAATCAACTATATTTCTGTAGAAAACTCTTTCAATGGTTTGGCTCCACAGATATATTTATGGATTGTTGAACAGTCAGACATTGAGTTTTATAAGCTCAGTATTATCCCAGAATACATGCTCAACCTGGCTGTACATTATACATAATGAACTGTCTTACTCACTTAGCTGTGTCAATAAAATGACGATATGGACCCAAGGGTCCAAAGTCACGGTATTGGGCGTAGGGGGTACAAGGTCTCTGTTTAGCGCCTCCTGTGGCCGTTTTATAACGCAGTTTCTTTTTTCCAAAGATCCATCTTTCAGTCAGTCGTTCCGTTTCTCCTCTCAATGTTCGGTCATGTTCTCCTTGAAAGGGCGGTTATCGAGGAGTAGGGCACATCATGGGAGGGGGGGGGTGTGGGTTCAATTTATTTGCATTTCACACACCGTCTGCACATGGCATGCAAAGCAGACAAACAAAGACGTTTGCTGTGTTGTTGTTCGGGGGCTTTTTGCCCCCTCCCTGAGTAAACAAAGGTGAGCGTACGTTGAAAACGAGAAGCGGCTGCATATGGGACAACCTGCCAGGTGTGTCCACCTTTAAATAAGCCTGGGGGGGTGGAACAGGCATCATGGCCACGCCCAACTACCAATGCCCAGAAATCATATGAAAGCACCCCCCCCCCCCCCCCTTGTGCCACCCCCCGCAAGAAAAGCAGTGCTCTGTCAAAGCCTGCTTTGAAGTAGGAAACTGAGAGGGCTGCTTTCAAAGGACACTCAAAACACATAACAGTGACAATGAAGAAGAAAAAAGACGTATTGTGTACAGCTTTAGGCGAATTTTGAAAGCTGCACTCCCCCCTCCCCCAAACCACTCCTCCTCTCATCTTGTCCCCACATGTGTAGTGAGCTGCAACTGAACTGGTGGCATCCCCTTCACTTTGCTAGCAAGAATACATCACAAAAATACATACCTCATACCCAAAAAAAAGGACTTCTGATGCAAAATGGAATTGACAGGTAGTGACCCAAGAGGGTCTGATCACTTCAAAAATGTGTCACTGCTGTACGTGCAAAGGAAACAAGAGGCACCAGCTGCTTCACTTCCCACATGAATAACACAGGAAATATAGGAGGGTGGCATGTAGTGCCATAATGCCACTTGTGAGTTGAAATAGAGAGAATCTTATGTGTGATGGAGAAGGCCCTCTTTAGAATGGTCTCTAGTGTCCTGGTTGCACTTGGTTATACTTGGTCCATCCAGTTTTGACCATTCTTCTCTAGGTGTTGGGATGGACAGTCATCTGTGAGACTGGTTTCTAGTACAGGATCGCTGTGAATATTTCATCACCACATGCTTACAAAGCTCAGTCCACCACTTCATCTATACCATTAACAGGAAAGGATTCACCAGAAATTATTTAAAGCTGCAGACAGAGATGGTCTGCGTATTGTGGGGTTGAGGAGTGATTGGGGCTCTAGACCGTGTGGAACACAACATCTCCTTGTGCTTTAATCTAGGCATTAAGCAAAGCCCACATGCCAAGTAGCCTGTCTAACAATTAGACAAAACACATGTGCATAGTTGGTGCCGTGTCTGTGTCTATTTCACCCTCACCTCCCACCTCTCGCGTTCTCACTAGCGCACTCCTCGTTACATGGCAGTGAAATAAAACCTGACACTGTTTGTTTTCACTTTGCAGACAATGTTAGAGAAACACAGTAAGCATAGTGCAGCCCTGAAGCACTGCCATCTTGCAGCCAAAGTGGTCCAAGGCTTTCTGATCTGTAGCAGCGTAGAGTCACAGTTTGCCACAAAGTTTCTTTTACAGGGTTAACCAGAAAAGGCATCTTATGAGACCATCTCCCATACTGGGTTTTTACAACATTGACACTCCTATATTTTTCTAGCCACGCAGAAATCTGAGTTAATCACATTGGGACCTTTTCTCATCAGAAAAAAAAGAATAAACAAAAAGCATGGTCAATTTCACGCAGACCCGTGTTGCCAAACTTCTTCCTGTTTACCCAACAATTGGAAGGAGTAAATGTCCACTGTGTATTTCTGTGCTTCCTTATTTATATGGGCCTAGAAAAAGACAACCATTACGCTGTTTTCAAGTAATTTAATAAACTCTTGAGATCTCATTTTAGAAAAATAAATAGCACATGAGTTGGAATATATGTTCTCAAAACCTTATTATGATAATAAACGTTCTCTTTTTTAAAGGGGCGGAGTAGTGGAGTGATTGGCAGGAAGAGTGAGGGATGCAGGGAGCCTGTCTAAATAGATTATGGGAACTACTTATGTGAAGTACTGTAATTTTATTTTATCAGAGGTTTAATAGCAAGGAGCAGTTAGAAAAAATGGATAGTTGTGCGAGATAGGGGCAAAGTGGGAATATGCCAGTGACCTGAGATGATGAAGCGGATGTTTGTCTCATAAAAAAACCAAAAACAGGTACACCATGTCCAAATCAGGTCTGACAATCTAAACACCAATAACCCAGAACAGTGATAAATCATAAATCAGTAATCCCACATACTTCTACACTTACCAGAACCTCCCACATGAACACACACACACACACACACACACACACACACACACTTCTGCACCCTCACCAGGCCTGTGTTATTCTGCAGAGCCACAGAGGCGGATGTGTGAAAACGGTTACACCTTCTCACTTCAGCTGACACACACATGCAAACACACACAAACGCCCAAGTCAAGCTTCCAGACAAGCCCGACAGTTGGAACAATGACACCCTTCACACCCCTCTTCTCCACCACATCCCCCTGTTCTGGCATTTTGTGATTGTCGCATCCACTGAGCATATGCTCTCGCAACTTATCCTGCCAGAACAGTTCTCAAGAGTACAGGGTTGCTCTTTATGCAATCTGTCACTTGGGTGAAAACAGCCGTTCCCATCCTGGCAACCAGGCAAGCAGTCTGGGATGACCGGTCTACTGGGGTCCAGCCAGCATGTCCCTGCCTCCCTCTTCTGCCCCTATGCACAAACCCATTTCAGCAGAAACCTAAAGGACATTACTATCCCTTGCACCCCACCATCCTGGCCCTTCCCCACCAGCCTACCTGTCACACTTCAGCTCTTCTGCCAAGTTCCGGCAGTCACTCCCTCAGACATTGCTTTTCTTCATTTCTGAAGGCCTGGAGGGGAGACATGAGACACATCAGTTATATTATTCTCCTCTGATTTTTCTTTATTTATGTCCTATTTTGCATTCTGGTTGTGACAACAAGTTGCCCAAACTACAGGCAACTGTAGCCTCGCAGGCCAAATCCAAAAAGCCAAACACAAGTGTCCTTTATTCGGTGCCCTGTTTTCTTCTAGTATTGCTGACATGAATGAGTGTGAGGGTCTCAGTATCAGGACTTGAACTAACGTATGGCCGACTTGCATACCTTTACATCTCACAGCTGTGGTTAGAGTTTCATTGACGTCAGAGTTGGAGGCAATTCACGTGTCACATCCTGTGATACATCTGAAATTTTCTGAGTGGAGATTGATGCTGTGATCCTTGGTTATCACCTAATGAATGCATGGCATGCAGCACCTGTGATGAAACTAACACTTTCTCAGCCTGATTCATTCCTCTAATGACTAAAGGCACAATGCTGATGTGTAGTTATTGAGCCCCAAAGCACAGTAGCATTTACTCAAGATACCATTTCTTCTTGAAACAGACTCACAGTCCCAGCTGAGTGGCATCACTGACAGAAGAGGAGAGTGCGTTAGCGTGTCTGTTTACATGGCCATTATACTAAGTTAAGCATTGTTTCTATCCACAAGTGCAGCACATCGCTGCTCATATGGTTATATGGACATGGCAAGAGAGCTCAACACACTGCTGGTTACGGTCGGCAGGTTCAGACAGTCAGACCAGGCTTACGGGAATGTGTGTGGCGTGTGTGCTTCACTAGACCAATTTGGGGGGGTACCTTTTGATGGCCAACCAATGATAGAGCTGGGGACAGCTTTGTGGAAGGAAGTAGGTTTGCCACAAAGGTTTTGAGGCACACACTCAACACTCAAGCATAACACCCAGCACCTACACCATCATCAGATGTCTAGATGCACTCATCCACTTGATGAGAAAAGCCACTTCCTTCCGTTTGGCCAGTACACTTGAAAGCACCTGACTTTGTGCCCCATTACTGGTCAGTTGCCTCAGAGTAGGTGCGTCATAGTAGAGCTACAGCGATCACCGTGTCCATGTCGGCTCCTTTGAGCCCAGCAGAAAGAAGAAGTTCATCAATCCGTGTGCAAGTGGGCAATGGGGTAGAGGAAGAGGAAGTGGAAGGAGAAGAAGCTCCACAGCTGTTGAAACATCTTAAAGTGTTCAGTGAGATGAAGCAGAACTGTAACACTGGATCACCCATCTGTAGACCGCTTAATCTACACCTTTCTTTATGTCCCAACTCATATGTGTTTTACCCATTGAAGAATAGGAGGGTTTGTTTTGCAGGTCAACACTGCACACTTATCTTGCTGCTGACTATTACTACAAAGCAAAGGGTCACATACCAAAGCAAATACTTAATATGTGAACACAGCTAGTCAACATCTAATTAATGCTATCAAACATTTATCTAGCTTCATTTTGGTATAACAGATATTTGTGCTCTGAGTGTATTCCTCTAAGATCGCCTTGTGAAATAGATTGGGTTTCACTTGGCTCCTAAAACAGCCCTCCATTATTTAATAAGAGAACTTATGTTTAATGGCTTTCTGCAGAAGAGAACATATGTTTTTCTTTGAAAATTGGGAAGGTACAGGAAGCAGTGCATTGGTTCATCAATCAGTCCTGCCTGTCACAACAGAGGACCCGTCAGGACCACCTTCTAAGTAAACACACTCAGCAATCAGCTGGAATAGCCTGGAGAGTTTGGCTGGGATGTAGTTGCTGTTCACTATGGGAACTAGTTTGTCTGATTTCCAAGACCCTCACTGATTTATTTTAAAACTTCAAAACAACCATGTATAGCCACTCATTTGTACGTACTCGCACTGCGTTCCAAGTTGTCTTACAGATCAGCACATTCCATGTAAACTCCCTTAGATGGAATTTGAACTTAAAACTTCAAGTTACACACAACGTCCTGTCACCGGGCTACTCGGACACACGTGCAAAAGCCTCAGAGCTGTTTCTCTGTCCGACATGATGCTGGTGGGAAGCAGGAGGTGGTGGTACTTTCAGTTTCAGGCTCAGCCCACTGTGAAGCCACTTCCTGCCATTAGACACGTACACGCCTCAGAATCAGCCAACCCCAGCGAGGTGATGCTACGCAAGTCCAACACAAAACTTGAGGAGCAGCAGCATTTTATTACCACAGTGTAGATTTGTTTACAGATGCCTCTTTCTCGAAGCAACTTGTGTCATATACAACATGACACTTCCACTCACCAAGAGCTGGAATGTTTTTAAGGAAGAAAAGGGAAGTTCCTTCATTGATAACAGTATAATATCAGGGCTTCTCTTATGATATAAAACCAGTGACCATTTCCAGTGAGTTCCAGTCCCACAACCACTACTCCATTTTGACCTGGTATTGGCAACTGTGTTTTGACCTGTGTGTGGGTTTCTGTATGAAAACTAGTCAAAACATCCTCCAGTCAAAAGAGAATTCGGAAATCCTATCAGAGAGCCTTTGTGAGCTACGATGAAGTATCTCCTGTTATTTTAGTCATAAAATATTAACATCATTACATATTATAATAAGCCAGTTTTTGGTCATCTAATCTTGCATTTAATGCATATGTAGTACTGTGTTGCTCTTGTCTCAGCTCTTTGTACAGACTGAGCATCAGCAGCTTTGCAGTCTCAGGCCTCCCTGGCCACACCTTTCTTGTGGTTATGACATCATGACAAAAAACACAGTGTTCCCTCTTAAATGCAGCATAATACATAAAATATTAATAGGCCCACAAAGCCCTCTGAAAGGGTATCAGGCCAGGGCCCTCACTCCTCCCACCCAAGGGCTTCGCTGGAGGGTGTTAATACAAGTAGTCCTGCATTCCCTACGAAGTGGAAGGATAGAGCTTGGAGAAGAGGAGGCGTGATGTTCAGCAGGAAGCTGAGATGGCTGTTTTTGCTGGAGTCTTGCAGGAGCCCTCACAGAGGCACCATGTCAAACCGATTTAGACATTTTAGTGGAGGAAAGGGGCCTGAGAGAAAGAAAGAGACAGAGTGAGGGGAGTCGTTTCTGTGTGTGTGTGTGTGTGTGTCTGTGTGCAGGCGTGCATGCGCATGTGTGTTGAGGGCAGGGGAGGTTTGGCAGAGGAAGAAAAAGAGTCAACATATGGGAAACGGTTTGGGTTTTTCCCCCTTTCCCCTGAAATGGGGAGTAAAGGAAACGGACGGGCCGCTTGATTACTGGTGTAACAGTAACTGGAGGGTCCCGGTAATGAGGCACAGGCCGGCGTAATGAGGCCCGCTCCCGCAGCTTTCTCTCATGGCCATCCAAGCCTACTGGAAGTGCAGCATGCTGGGTGCTCCTTGCCAACTGGACCAGTGCCAGTGGATTTCCTACTGCAGCGATATTCACTTTCATCCCCGAAGTGCTGGCCAATTCAACACAGACCACCACTGGTTACAAAACTAGATCAATTATCAACTTTCTTCCCTTTTTTCACATCATAATCTAATTCCCCTTCATTTGCTGAAGGTGGGATAAATCTCGCAAAAGTCACAAGGCAGCATTATTTTTGGGGGGGTTACAGCAAAAGCCTCCTCTCCCCAAACTTCGGCCCTCTTATGATCTGGAAGACAGTAGCCGCAGTGTCTGAGGGAGCTGTGTTTGGGAACCAGGGGCTGGCCGGCGGTCTGTCTCTGAGTTGGGGGGGGGTGTGAGATGCTGGAAAGCACTGCTCCGTGTTCCGTCTGCTGGAGTGGCAGGGCTGGAGGGGGCGCCAGGGAAAGTCTATTTTTACTGGATCCTGTGGCTTTTGAGTAGTCCTCTGAAACCAAGTCAAATAAACAGGCAGAACTTTCAAGCATCCTGGCGTCCAGATTTGAAGCTGCCCCAGCACAGATACATGTGCATGTTTGCCTGCAGATGAATCTAAGTGTGTGCGCGTGAGTGTCCATGTGTGTCCACTGGTCCGTGAGGACTATATCTGTGTCTGATTCTTTCCTGGGCAAGAATCAGATGGGGTAATTGGGGGGGGGGTGCAGAAGTGCGTTTCATCATGAGTGCCAACAAATGGTCAGAGTGGTAAACAAAGAGACATATTACCCATGGGTCATCTGCGATAGATGATATATTACCCATGGGTCAACTGCCAGAAAAGACGGGCAGATCCATATCTGTGCGCCTGCTCGCCCCCTTTATATTGTGATAAAATATTCAAATCGAGCCATTACTCCACATTAGGGCACAGAACAGAGAGGGTGCTGGCTAGTGCACATGCCAGGGAGAAAACCACAGAATGCACACATGTCCTTTCAGACACGTCTCTGTTGCATTGGCAGTCACATTAAAGCCCAGCTTCCATTAGAGGCCCCCATCTCCTCACTGGCGTCTTGGACTCACGTCTGCGTGGAGCACAGAGCTTTGGCCAAGGGAGCAGCCAAGGGCGGGGGAAGTGAACCGGCCCAAACCTGAGGCAGCCCTCTGCCTGCTGCATGCTGGACTCGACAGTAGCATTTTCTCAGACGTCGATGCATTTTGTATTTTTTTTCCAGTGATGCCTTTGTCACACACCTGTAAGCTCACACATCTATAAATACTCCCCGGTATATGTGGACTTGTGCGACCTCACTGGAGCTGCCTCAGTTGGAACACTGTCAGCACCCTTTTGCACACCCCAGGCTTTGTGCGTGTGACGTGGGGAACAAGCCACCTGCAGGGTTACGACCAAAACTTTGCTAGAAGCTGCAAACGCCCGAGAAGTACGTCTGAGAACTTCCTTCCGCTGAAAAAGCTGTCAAGCAGATGCAGACAGGCATAAATAACACCCCACGGTGCAGCTCAGTTTTATGTTTGGGGGGGCAGACATCCCCTTGCCTCATACTCTGTTAACAACAGAAATATTTTCTTCCTGCTGTTATTTTTACAACTCCCACGGTGCTCTTGTCGGTGTATAATATTTCTCTGACTGCTGCATGGGAACAGGTGCCGGTCTAGGGAAGAGGAGCTCACATGGGCAGTAGAAGAGCCGCCAGCCCCACTGTGACATGCTGGAATGGCCTGTTGGCACAACTGTGGCCAAACACACCCTTTTATCTTCTAGAGCTCAGACTCGGCCGTCACCTCCTTTCCCAAAAGTGTTGTCTCATTTTTCTGGACTAAAATAAACGCCATTATTTCCCAGGATTGCAGCGTAGGTTGTTTTTCCAGTTTGGCCTCTGTCTCAGATGCGTTTTTACAATGATCAAGTCCCAGAATAGAATGGGAATCCCCTGAATGCAAACCCAACCCCCCCCCCCACGGGAGCCCCACACACACACGCGACCTTCAGACTCTTTAAAGTGGAACTTTGCTCATCGAAGTAAAACTAAACAGAAGATGCCTGGTTTGAGTATTGAGTCATGTTCTGCTTTCACCCAGAGCTGACCAGTCTTAGAGCTCCCTGCTTAGTCAGCTGATCTCCATCATTCTTCCCACTTTCATGCCTTGAGACAATAGACCCCTGCTGCTGTACATCCAGCATAGATGAGGTCATTCATTTTAATACCAGTTCTTGCTCATCACAGAGATGTTTTGGTGTCCATGTTTCATGTTTTCATGCAGAAGTGTTAAACCCTTCCTCCCTCTATTGCCTCACCCCTCTCACAGGTCACAGGGTAAAGCTGGAGGACCCCCAGAAGAGCATGCAGTTCCCAGACCGCCTGAGTGAGCTGGAACGTTACCAAGGGTCACGCCTACGAATGGGACCCGGCAACAGCAACCCCCGCCCCGGCCAGACCCCCTTCGGGCAGAGCTCCCAGGCACAGCTTCCAGGTATGGTTTCTGTTTCCAGCCATTCCCCTGCAGCATCTACACAGACCATCACATCAATCACATATGTCACTCACACACGATCATTGTTCTCATCCATTGAGAACTGGTAGGCCCAAAGCACTATATTTACACATATCAACCTGTTGTTCACAAGTCATAACCTTGTGTTTGTTGTAAACTGGTACGAGATGAGTTTAATGATCTGTTCAAGTACCAGAGAAGTACCGGCCAGCCCATAGTCTCACCCAGTGTCAAGCACTCTGGGCAGCCCAGCAGTCCTACACCATTCCTGCAGGAATGTATCAACCCAATGTGAGCATGCCAGTGCCAGTAAAGGGGCAAGTGGTGCTCACGTGGGTGGGTGGACGTTACACAGTGACGAAGAGCATTCACGCTTAGATTGCTGTCTGAGCCACTGGCCGTGATGGAATAGATGTTAAAAGCACACACACACTCAGATAGTCTCCGACATGACTTCTATCCACCCACACAGTAGTTCTCACACTCACACCTCATGGCTGTCTATTGGGACCTGGCTATCGCTATTGCTGTATTTAGAGCTGTTGTTCACTGAAGTGCTTTGCTTCCTGTGAGGTGGGACTGCAGTGATGTCCACTCACTTGACTGGGTATCCTTGGCTGCCATGCCAAATCTATGAGGGCTGCTCTGTTTGTTTGGAACCTCCGGCCTCAGATCTTCCCCCAGTATCCACTCCATAAAGTATTTTGTTGTTGTTACTGTTTGGTGGGATTTCTGCCACCCGTGTTGCTCTCCTCAGACATAGAGGACAGGAGGCCTTGGCTGGAGCACTGAAAGTGAGGTGTCCTTACATGCTTCCCTGATTGTCCAATATCCCTCTGAGAAAAATCAATACCTGAGAGTTGAACCAAAGGCCATTTTTGAATGCAAAATATTTAAATATTTCACATTTTAATGGTGCTAATGAGCAGGAAAAGAGCTTATTTACTTTGAGCGAGTGGTGCCAGTAGAATGAACCTGTTGGCGGCTGCTGAGGAACACATTCCTCAACACACCTCTGTACCCGGAGGCCTGCTGGGGAGGGTGGTGGTTTACTGAAAATGGCGGTCGAGGTATTAACACAAACTCTCCCGCCGCAGACACAACAACATAAATGCTGGTTCGTGTGTAGCCACCCCCAATCTCCCCTCCCCACCCAAAGCCATGGGGAATGAAAGGGGGTGAAGTTTGAGGTTTCTACGTAAGCTTTTACATACCAACATGCCACGGGCTGTAGTTGTGTGTGTGTGTGTGTGTGTGTGTGTGTGTGTAGCAGCAGGCAAACCTAAACCACACCATAATCTTAAGTATTACTACTGTGGCTGGGCTCTTCCCTCAGGCAATCAGTAAAATAATTACTTTTTTAAATATAGTAATCCTACATATTTTTCACTCTGCACATTTGCCATGACACACTTCAGTGCTTTGACGGTAAAGGTGTACTGAGGTGTGCAGCAATCAGGAGTTAAGGACAAAAAAAGGGCTTAGAATATTTTATACAGATTCCAGATGGGCAATTTAAAAATATATTTTTAAATAGTTTCCTTGTTATAAGTCTTGTGTAGTGAAGCAGGTTTTTCTTTGAGTATAAAATAAAAACTTTATTAGGCACAGCACTTCCATCACGTACATTCCCCTTATGCTGTGCGGTTTTTTCACCAGTATGGTGCTACATGGTTATTAAGTAAACAGACTCCTTTCTTCCAATGGTAGCACGGTTTTCACCCACCTGCAGCGGAAAGCAGGACTTGTCATACACACAGATACAGTGTCATCGGTCCTCCATGCAAATTGCTTCGCTGTGTTCTGTGACGCGTAAAACAGTGCCTGAGTTCAGTTGTTAACGCAGCACATTTGAGATGTCTGCAGACACACACACACACACACTCACACACACACACACACACACCACACTCAATTACATGTCGATGTTGCAAGGCTTTGTTTGCATCGCAGACAGACAGCAATTCCACAGTCATTACACAGCATGCAGCAACAGGACTCTCCCGCGGAGTCCATCTACCATTGCTTTTGCTTAGCTCAGGAGAGTCTGCTAGACTCATGGAATGAAAGCGGGGGTGGGAAGAACATGTGTGCACATACGCCGTTATACTAAAATTTGCCAAAGGAGACCTAGCTAGATTCTGTTCTTCTAGTGTGGTGATGTTTTTCCTTCAAAACAAAGCTGTGTGATGTGCAACATATATGAGATGGAGAAGGAAAGAAAGAGCACGAAACCATGCAGGTGTTCTAATGGAAGTAAATGAGCTGCGCCATTGCCGTTTGAGATGGCATCATTTAACACTACTATCTTTGCAGCATTCCGAATCTTACACCTGAAGCTCGAATTTTACAAACTAACAGCATTGAAAGATCAAACAAGTGTGCTACAATTAAACTATTACATTTATTTATATAGCCAACACTTTTCTCCAGATTGTGTTAAGTGACTTGCACTGATTTACCCATTTATACAGCTGAGTAATTTTTAGTCAGTTCAGGGTATGCACCTTCCTCACGGCCACTACAGGATGTAAAACCACTCTAAACACTGTGCCACCTGCCGTCTCCATTACATTCTAAATATTATAACCAGCATACATTAACTCCTAGACAAACACACAACTGGGACCAATTTTAAGACTGATTTTAAGTCTAAGGTCACTTTACCTTTAAGTTGAAAGGATAACACAAAAATCACTGTATTAATTTACATTTTAGTTGGTCTGAAAATATTGGAGACGCCTATAAATAGAAATACATTCTAAGCCTTTTTACAATATTTCTATTCTCTTTGACTTACCTTAAAAATAATTTTAACTGAAAATAAAATAAAATAAAATAAAATAAAATAAAATAAAATATTTGTCTCCACAAACTGTTGTTCAACGCCTGCTGTTCAAAGTCATCTCATCAACATGTGCACTGTTCTCTATTTTGTTATTGATCATGTTCAGGAACACATGACATGAGTTGTAAACACTGTGGTTGAATTAATGTAAGTTGAAGTAATTCAAGTAAGTTGAATTCAAAAGGTGTTCCCACACTCCTATTTGTGTGCTCTTTACTGCTACGGGTGTAAATACAGGTCATGTTCACTCCATTACAGACAGAACTTTTACAAAATATCGTATTAAATGAAATGTAATTAAAAATAAACAAACTAGGAAATGTTCATATCTTCAAAAAACAAGCTGTAGAGTATCATCCAGATGCTATTGCTTCTTTGTAAGAAAGCCATTACACTGTAGTATTGAGCTTTGCTGAAAGTACAACTGCCTGCCCTGGAATCCCAGCTTGGCATCACTTTGAGCCAGCTTACTTTGTTCTAGAGAAGTGAGTTGTTGTATTTTTACAGCGTGAAATTTGGGGTGAAGGAATGCGTTTGCTTGGAGGAAGAAGTCTTTCTGTGCAAACCTCGTGCCACTCTGTCTCTGTAGCCTTCAGAGTGGTCTGTGAACACATGGATCCCCATCTGACAAAACAACACTGACACCTTTTCTGCTACATTCTGCAGTTTTCTTTGGTGAACAGATTACATTTAGGAGAAAGATTAAAAGTGCAGTGTAAAAACTTCCTTTTAAATGGTTTCACATCTCACTAAATGGTAGAAACATAAACAGAGGTGAAACCCTGCAGCTTTGCTCTAGTGTTTGTACGAGCCACAATTTCAACAAAATTGTAAGGTCAGCCTTTAGATTACAGAAATTTAAAGGAGAAATAACATGCAATGAAAAGTCTCTATTGAGCATTCGAGTACTTGAAGGTGGGGGCCCAAGACAGAACATAGAATCTTTCTCCCATTTCTATGTTTGTTTTGAGTCATGTTTCAACCAAAGGCTCAAAAGAAATATCAAATATCGCAACAAGCTGCGCCATACCACAGTTTCTGCCCTCCCTTCATTGGTAGCTACGCCCAGGGGCTCTGCGAAACAGGAAGCCAGCACAAGGCCCACCATTCAGGGAGTGTCTCAATGACATGCTTCATTACACCAGCACTGCCCCTGATTCCAACTTTACTGCTCAAATGGCAGCCATTTTGGCTCAATGTCTTCTTACGGTCACCACAAATCCTTTGATCAGTCAAGACCCCCCCATTTCCAAGTGGCTTAGGCCCGAAACCATGGTGATACAACTATCAGTTCACACCCCTATAGCCTCTACAACCAAGTAAGAGCCCCACCCTGAGGCCTCAGAGCCTCATTAAGCAGCATAATCTGTGGCCCGGCCCGTTGCCAGCCAGCCAATCAAAATATTTGAAGGAAATGTTTATTTTCTTGTGTGGATCACACCAGCTGCTGTGAGCCCTCCTGAATAACTCCATTTACGTGTAAGAATTTGCCATTGTGAAGTGAGCTGGGACTGTTCCAAGTGCCTGAGTGCTGACCCGGGAACTTTCGCAGGAAGCGCTGTGGCTTCGAGGGAGGAGAGCTGCCAGGTACTAAAAGGATAAACCCCCTTCTGCACAACTGCTGGCGTCCACAGAGGTCATGGCCAGACTCAGCACCCCATCTGACCTTCTTTATCCGACTACATAGTATTGAAGTATCAGTCCCCCACACTTTCCAAGAACTTGCAGCACTACCAGTCCCCCTATTTTCCATTTGTGTGTGTGTCTGTGTGTGTGCTTTTCTGGGTTGGTGTGGGATGCATATCTATGTACACAGTATGTGAAAGTTTGCATGTAACAACTTGCACCATCTGCGACCAAAAGCAAATAACCACTATTTGCATATCAAATGGTCAGATGCCTATGATGCGGTCACAGTGCGGTTAAACTTGAGCCTGGAAGCTTGATTGGCTACAAGGTCCTTCTCCCTTAATGCCGCCATGGCTAATGCAACCTTGCACTCTAAAATGCCAATATTACGGGAGGCTGAACTGTCATATTTTCCTCCTGAATCTCACACTCTATTGAGATACTTTCTGGCTAAGCAGTTGAGACACACACACACACACACACACACACACACACACACACACACACACACACACACACACACACTAACCTGACGGTTGAATCCATTAACAATTGTCTAGTCCTGTTTCTCTGAGGGAGGATGAAATGTTATCACTTCCCAAAGTGTCCTCTCTTCATGAGCTGTTGTACTGTACAACCACAGAAGAAAACACAATCACCACAAGCAACAGCTATAACAAAAGTCAAGGCTACACTCTTGATTGCAACAGAAGAAAAAGCAGAGTGTGGGCTGTCAGGACCCTGAAAACCCCTCTGACAGCAAAAGAAACTAAAAGCACTTTTCTCAGTGCTCCATGAGTAACGTGTCCATTTTCATGTTTTACAGCTCTGTGGCCTGACCAAATGGACACCCCGACCTTGCCACTGAAAACGTGCAAGGTGGAGGATGACCTGAGATGGTCAGGTAAGGAATTTGTATTTCTATCCTCCAGGCTCACTACAGCAATCCAGCAAGCTAGATAGATTCAGACACACTGATGTCTCTAGGTGGGTGGCTGGGTTCACCTGAGGCAAACTTTGCTCCAGTCTCCTGTACTGGATGCGATCCCCTCAAGGTTGAGGGGAGTCCATTTTTGCTGAACTACTAAGCAGACTCTCATTCAGATATTTTAAAATTAGAATATATTTTTCAAACTTTAACTTGCTTCTGTGGCTGCACATCTGAATCTCCCAGTAATCATTCAAGCTACAGTACATTTTTTTCTTACACTGCACCCTCTTCTGAAGTCTGTTTGTTTTTAATCATTTGTGACTTGCTTCCCTTGTATCCATTAGTAACCCCGATCACTCTATCGTCCATGTGATGCAGAGCTCTTAAAAATGATACGCTTAAAAATAAAATATCAAAGCTAACAAAGTTGCACTCAGGTTTTGGGATGGGGTGGGTCTGGAGGGGGTCACATGAAGAGTGGCATTTGCTGTGAGGCCAGGGGAGGAGGGAGGAATTGAGCCTTAGCGCCCCTCTCCTGGCCTGGGCCCAGCTACACTGATTTGCCTGGCCTGCGTTCCTGTGGCTGCGGTCCGTGCCGGCATGCGCTCTGCCTGTACAAACTCTCCGCAGGTGAACACCCGCGATTTGAATGCCAGTCGGGGGCACCTGAGAGCACGCCTCAAACCCGGCACCTTAATCAGTTTCTGCCACAAACAAATGGCCCGAACTTGCACTCAATTCATACCTTGCTGGGGGTGTGAGGAGTACAATGCTGTGCATCACTTATGTGTAAATGACGACACAACTGTCTCTCCAGAGCCCCTCAGGGGAAGGGTCCGTCATCTTCCCTGCACCCCACCCTGTGATCCCTTAGTCATTTACAGGACTAGTGTTCCATGGATTGCCCCCCCACCCCAACCCAAACCAGTCTTAACTGCACAACTAATGCACAGAGACCTATATTTAGCAGAACTTGCTGTGTTCGGGAGCTCAGCAGGGATTAGCAGGAAAGCCTTCGTCCGCCTGTCCCTCCACCAAATTGTGTTCTCGCTGCAACAAGCTTGGGATTTTCCTCATGTGAAACCAAATACCAGCCTCTGCTGCAGGCTGGTAGCCTCTGGAAAAAAGAAACAGACCCAATAAAAAGAGAATTTCTGCTGCAGAAAAAAATATGTTTCAGGGAGGAAAATAAAAGGGCGAGAGGCAGTATGTGCATTTTTTTCCTGCGAAAGAGAAACCCAGTCCTCCAGACGTACAGGAAGACGCTGCAAAGAGAGCATGGCACGCCAAGCCCCCCTCCCCCCCAGGGCCTTTGCGTGACAGAGCCAGCCGGCACAAAGGCAGCTCGCACTGCCCTCAAAAATCCACGTTTTACACCCCAGTCATGTGGGGCCATTGTGTCTGAGCACTGTGGAAGGGAGGGGTTGCTAGAGCCCTCAAGAGGCATGCTAGATGCCCCCCTCGCCTCATCACACGCCACGCCTTGTTGATGGAGTCATCAGCAGTCTGATTTGTTTCAGAGAGGCACGAGGCATGAGTGCATAGATAGGCTGGCCTAACTTTGGCAAACCAAAAAAAGAATCACAAACAGAAAGCGGTAGACTGGAGCCAGATCAGCCAGGGCTCCTGCAAGGTGCAAACTCAGGTGTGCTCATAGTGCTGTTCACCACAACAACCAAGAGCCCTATAGGGAGGTGCAGTACTCAGCTGTCACAGCTAGGTGGCAGCTCAGAGCAGTGCCCATGGCTTTTAAAGACAGTACTGCTGACTTAAAGTGTTCCCATTTTATGTGGGCTCTCTGGACTGTGGACACCGGGCCACACTGACAAATAGCTGTCAGACACTGGGGTACAGCTGTTGACAGACCAAAAGAAGGGCTGGAGCTCAGACAGCTGCAGCTGACCACATGCTGGAGAGGGACTTCACCACGGCACTCTCTTACTGTAATACCCGTTTTCCCTCCCCAGTCCTGCCCTTGCACTCTTCACCTGTTGCCTCTGAATTCATCTTATGTTCACACCTCTCACGCTCTCAGCACCGGCTTGCCTGCTTCCTGTTTGACTTCTTCTTTTAGATTTACCGTGCTCATTACACAACGGCCACACGGGTTGCCAGTTTACATAGAATGTCACTCGACACCACAATGCCCCTACTGACAGGGCTAAAAAAAAACTCCTGCTTATGTCACACAGCCTCTGCCCCACTTCAACCTGCCCCCTTGTGCCAGATTTTTGCCATCTGATCTTTGTCCATGTTCACTAATTACACCTCACACCTTTTTTAACCTACAGCTTTCACTGTTTTTGTGGTGTTTCCTACACCACTGCTGTCATTCACTTCTTTGCAGATCAGGGGAGTTGGGGGTTCCCCCCTTTGTCTTTCTCAGAGAAAGCAAAAAGTATAAAGAGCTCACACCCTTGTCCACCCCCCCAAAAAAACGCCCAGTTACCATCCCTGACATTTACGCTGTATCCGCATATTTGTATGTCTACTTCAGGAATTTTGGCCGTGTGTGAAAGTGGAAACCTTTTATACTGTCCTCCCCCATTTTCATTCCTGTTTCCCTCGCCAGCACACCCCCACATGGCCTCTCACTTCAGGCTTTCATTTGCAACCCCTTCCATCCATTCAGCTGCTAGCCTGTTGAGCATAACAACAAAAATTCTTAGGTTACTACAGCCCACACAGGACCGAGGCAGCATCTATGTTAAAGTTGTATGTTACTGGATACTGTCACCATTACCCTTTTGTCACACATAGTCTCCATTGCCCCCACAGGTACCACTGAGCTATTCTCCCAGCGGACCACATTCCCATCGCTGTCCCCTTTGACAGACCCGCGCTTCTCTGACCCGCGGATGCACTATCCAGGTGCCTTCACCTACTCTGCCAGCCCTTCCAGCTCAGGCATTGGTGGCATCAGCATGACGGGCATGTCGGCCTCCTCGCGCTACCACACCTACCTGCCGCCACCCTACCCAGGGAACCAGAACCAGAGTAGCCACTTCCAGACCAACTCTTCGCCCTACCACCTATATTATGGTACAGGCTCTGGGTCCTACCAGTTCTCCATGGTGGCAGCTGGAGGGGAGCGCTCTCCTACTCGCATGTTATCCTCCTGCACTGGGGCTGCTGCAGCTGCAGCTGCAGCTGCCGGGGGCAACAGTCTGATGAACCCCAACCTCAGTAGCCAGAGTGATGGAGTAGATGCCGATGGGAGCCACAGCAACTCTCCCACAACCATGCCTACCCCTGGCAGGATGGATGAGTCTGTGTGGAGGCCGTACTGACTAGGGTGTCAGAAAAGCAACGGATCATAAGAGCAATGAGAAATACCATATACCAAAGGAAAAAACCAAAAACAAATGCCAACCAAAAATAATATTAAGTAGTGCTGCATGTTTTAATTCATTTGCTTCCAACCAAACTTTCTTTTCCACATTGACAAAAGACTTCAACAACAAGAAATGCCTTTCTAAGTCTGAGTGTCCAGAACAATGCAAGGTTGAGTAACATAAGTTACATTGGCAAACTGCATGCAGAATGTTGTAGGACTAGTTTCAACTTCAAAGGCACAGCACACATTACACCCACCTAAGGATGTCCCTCAAGGAAAGATATGGCATAAAGTATGCTGTACCACTGCTGTAAACATACTATCGGTTTGGTAAGGGTCTCATCCAAGGACTTGCCAACACTGTAAAAGAAGCAGTAAAAGAAAACAGGTCAATCCTTGGTGGTCCTGTTTCTGAAGATACATCTTGGACATCTTGTGCTGCTCAGTTGCACCTCACCACAAGCTGACTCAACCAGCTCAACCTCTACCAAAAAGCACAACAGTAATGACCATTCACCCCGTCCACCAGACTGCTCTCAAAACTGTACCAGATCAAGAGATATGAAACATGAACAAAGATAGCACATTTCCTAAGGTAACACCCCACTGGAATTGTCAGCTTCTGCAGAAGAGAGGAGGCAGTGTTGTAGTCAATGCACAAGAGGAGTTTCTATTACAGGTGTGCAGGCATCCTATAAGTCCTGTTTCTTTGGCTGACACTTATGTGCAGTCATATTCAAGTTTGTGGGAATGAGGGTTTTTAAAGATTGCTGTACTTCACCAGTGACCTACATGTGCATAAAACCAAATCCTGTCTTAGTCTGAGCTGTACAGGAAGCCAGAACCTACAAAACCGCCATGTTTGCAAGTAGTTTCTTTTCATCCCAGTTGCTGAAGTCACCTCCCAAGAATGAAAATTGGGTACTTTTTTACATAGCAGATAAAAAAAACTCATAAATATTTAATAAATCAAAGAAAGAGGTGTTTTTCATAAACCATGGAAAATGTATAAATGTCAGTTATTTTAAAGATGTGTCTTGCTGGTTTGTTTTTATTGTTAATTATTTGATTTAAGGTTATTCTTATTTGGGACATTATGTTTCCTTCAGGCGTGCATGGTTAGTTTAAACTGGATAATGAGGTCTGTGTTTTTGTATTTATTTGAGCCAATTTTTAGGAGATGTACATTTACCATGTGCTGGATCGAATACTTCTTTTCCCTTTACTCTGTTTACTTTTTCTACCTTGTTTTTAATATAAGATTTGAGTTTGAGCTACTGTAATATATTAGTTATAAGTTATAAAAAAGACCATTTTAATAGTTTGTGTTCCAATGTAGCTTCAATGCACTAAAATCATTTAAAGCAATTTGAGTCTGAAGGAACCCCAAGTGTTAGTTCTGAGCATGCTGGCATACTTCTATCCAAAAACACAAAAAGATGATGAGAAAACAAAAGATGCAGCTGTATGTCAACAGGAGCCAGTTTTAGGTTGTTGTCTTATTAGATATTTTCCTAGTTTTCTCAGTACCCGATTGTCTCATAAAAAGAAAAAAAAATCTCGCTTTGCACTATAATTTGCGTACAATTTGTCTAAGTCAGTTGTTCAAAGGATTGTCTGACAGGGTGGGGTAACCACCAGGGGTGACAGCCAGATCAGAAGTCCAAAAGACAGAAATACCCAGCAGTGCCAGTAGTGTGTGGGCTCTCTGTGTCACTGTTCGGGAAACCAGGACTACTGACACCTTGGTGTTTATGGCCCAGGTGCTGCAGCCCTCCTGCTTACCCCAGGAGTAGTGTTTGCAGAGCGACATATGCAACCACAGTAGAGACAGGTCAGGTCAACAGGACCAGAACATGGTGCAGATCGGTTCACCCTGGACAAAAGGAGAGAGATTTTAGGAGACAGTGAGGTGGTTAAAAAGAAGGGATTACTGGCAAGGACCTGGCAGGTAGGGTTACACTCAGAGCCAGGGAATCCGTCAGGAAATGGGTGCCACTGTCAGGACAAAGCCCTTTGTCTTACATGAGCCTTAGGTCTTTTGAAGCCTTTGTGGTGATAAGTTTTCTTTTTCTTATTTATTTATTACCAGTAGTTTGAGCCAGAGGCTCCTCGCCTGACTAATGTACCTGCACAAGTAGTCTGAACGAATGATGCAGTAGCGCTTGAGTGTCGGTGTCAGGTAACAGCTTTTTCTACTTCATGGTGGGTGGCTGAGAGTTATTGTACAAATTTGTCACTGCCTTTGAGAGGAGAAACCAGAGCAAAACCAGCCATTGCAGCACTAATGAAGGCTGTTTCATGAAGAGTTTTGTATCTCATCTGGAAATAACACCTGAGGCATCCTGAGTAAACAACTGGTTGGATGGACCTCCCATTCCAGAGGTGTGTCACCAGACCCTATTTCACCTGTTTGTCAAAACAAGATAAGAACCAGGACTGGTCTGATGCTGTCTGAAAATCAGCACTTCACAATGTCATTCCATGTGATCAGGATTAATCTAAACAAAGAAAAAAAATCATGTAACAGTGAGCATAATGGTCACAGAAATGGGCAGATGACCAAAACCACCCACTCCCATTAAGTGCACGGTACAATAAAACCTCCATCTCAGGGGTTAGGAGAATGTTGTACAAGTGTGTGAAGCGTGAAAGGGTCAGTTCACAGTTTGAGAGGAGAAGCGGCTCGCTGTGCCTGCTGTGGTGGTCACCCATTTGTGCTGCAGATGAAGGCCAGCGTAAAGCCTACTCCTATGTCAAGGCTAGTCATACAGCTGTGAGGAAAACCAAAAATAATACACCAAACTAACTTTTAATCCATTAAGACAAACATATATTTCTGCTGCCTGTAATATTGCAATATTTACAAGTTAGTTGTTCCTCTTGTGTTTACATAAAATGCTATTTTAAATTTCTGGGTTGTGTTTGAGCTTTGAGACAAAGTCTGTACAGCCATTTATATTTATATTCATGGACACACACACAGACACATACACATGCTTACATTCATACATACACACATTTTACTGCCTTCAATGCCTACCAAAAAGCACAAAAGGATCCAGTTTTGGTTTCTTCAAAAAAAAAAAAAAAAACCCATATCAAGTTCACCTCGTCTCAATGCATATACTGTTTTTCATGCTTACCCATACCCTTCTGCTCAAGGCATGTACATCTAAATCACATGTTAATTTAAAAAAGATGTATATGGCAAATTCATTGGTGTAATTTCAAATTAAAATGTCTGTTAATTGCTTGAAATCCATAAATTTATGTGCAACTGATGTACTTTTCAAATTTCATTTTAATTAAAAAAATACATTTCAATTTCTGCAGTTCTGCCCTCTTTTGTGTGCAGATATAATAATGACGTTTCAGAAGAAATAATCAGCAAAGAATTCCCTGAACGGGTTTTCCAATGTTATTCCTGAAGTTGAACTCATGTATGTTTACTGTTTTATCCAGCATTCATCTTTTCAAGACCCACACTGCCATCAATTATAAGATGATGGACAGCAATTAAGTGTTTTCCAAACTGACAGTTGAACAAGTTGCATCTGCTGTGCCCAGTGCAGCAACATCCAACTGCAGGTAACCAAACATTCGAAGCAAGTCGGCAGCCTCCTCAGCTGTGGGGTGCCACACTGTGTGACAGCAAGGGTGAACATCCAGCTTCCCAAATGGCCTCTGACAAACACCAAAGCAGCTGCTCATCAAAATTCCCTAACAATGCAACAGGAATGTCTAGCAATGGAAACGCTGTACAAGATAGGTAGTGCTTCATTCCAGTGCAGCTGTCAGTGAGGTTTCCTGATCAAGAAATGGGTAGTTAGAAGTCATCACACTGTTGAGCTGCAACCAGAATGCCCAAAAAAATAAATAAATTTAAAAAATAACCGACTATAAAGGTAATTACTACACACACCTGTTAATATGAAAGATACCGTGACACAAAGAGCACAGCATGCTACTAGCCCACCTCTGGTGTCAGGCTGTCTGCTACTTCAGAATACCATTGAACTCTAATTATTACATTGCATAATCCTTATTTCACTGATCTTACACACCCAACTACTCAGGACATTTATCCAACAGCTGACAGTTACCACATAGCAAAGATGACAAACTTGCCAACATCAGCAAGCCCAGTGCAACAACAAAGCAAGGCAGAGAAACCCAGAACCAGCCCCATAGCAAGCAACGTTCCAGGCATTAGCAAGTCATCACTTGCTGAAAATAAAATCAACAAACTTTAACCACAGCCCTTGCTTACACTTTTATCTGTTAATAATTTCAACAGGTTAGTATATCCTGGGTCAGGACAAGGAGACGACGCAGCCATATCAGAACAATAACATTAATATGTTAAATAGTTAGCCTTCAGTTATTTCCAATAAGAACATGGATTTTAGTTCAACATTTTACAAAATTGCAACCTCTTTCACTGCAGCACTAACTGTAACACCCCTTCCCATTTATATCACTTAATCCAGTATCAACTGGATAGTAATTTTACATGATTTCCTAAATATTATTAATTTGATCCTGTGGCATTTTTGTGCTACTACTCCTTTATGCAACAACTATCCATATCATTGAGGCAGTAGTTATCTACCTGAAGAACTCTTGGGATTTTACTAGGTCAGTACGTTACTGCTAACCTTTTGCTATGATGCTCTTTTATGAGAAGTAAAATACCATAATCATCCTACAGCTGACAGCTGTATGATGCTGAAAACAGGACTAGAAATCCCATCCCCACAAACACACACCAAAATACAGAGTGAGCCTGAGAAATGTCCAAAATCGTCTTCATTTCCCATTATCATGTGATTTGCAGCAGCACCAGTGATTTCCAAAACTGAAGATTTTCCTTTTTCCACCACCTTTTTTCTCAGCAACTAATTTCGTTGTCTTTTTCTTTAGAGATAGAAATACTTTTGATGCATTGGGGAAGGAGAGAGACCACATGCAGCGGTCAGGTGAAACCAGTTAACACCGTCATATTAAGTATGCTGCCAATTAAAGGGCCTGCCTGGGAGAGAGAGCCAAGGATCAGCCAGCCCTCCTAATTACAAGATCTCTTTAGTTCCACCACGTTCTCAGCCAAAATCTTGTACTTCTCAGCTCAATGATAACCAAAACTCAACATGGCCACGGATCTCTGGACAGCTCCAAATAATGAGAAAAGCCAGATAAAAACACTGGAAAAACAAAACTGAAAAAAAATCTTGGAGCCAGCAAAGGGTCGTTAAAGACGCCTTCTTTCTCATGGATACAGGGTCCCAAGTCGGTGGGGTGCACGGTACCTGCATACGAAACCCATTAGGACTATTTTAGAACTGGTGTTGAGGCCATGCAAGAGTGACCTTTTCTCGGGGAACCCATGAGAAGGAGAAGTGGGCTGGAACTAGTTTGGTTCGGGTGCCTACGATGCTGGCTATTTTTTCACCAGGACACCGATGGGAAAGTGGCCTGGATCTGAGAGTCACTGTTCCCACAGTTGAACTGAGAGCGAGAGAAGAAGCGTGAGAGGGAGAGAGAGTGAAGGGGAATGAGGGCAGATGTGTGACGCAGTGTTTCTCACACTCAGCCTTGCGATCACATCAGTGTTCCTGGAAAACCGTGTGTGACTGTGTGTGTGTGGGGGGGGGGAGTTCTCATCCCAGCAGTCTATAGAGACATCCCTCCCCAGCCAACTCCCACAGCAAAGCGGCTCTCACCTCACCCTGCAGGACTGGCCTTTTTCTGGAAACAGGATGTGAAGATCTCTCATTTAGTGATATAGTACCTAGGTCCCCGACTCGGTACCACAACACATGTACCAGTGTGTTTGCTGCAGTTATGAGACCTGCTTCCCAAGGGCAGATTTTTTTAACTGTGCCTGTTGTCAGAACACCAAACAACTAAACAGGATAAATCCCTGTTAAATCTGAGAGTCTAAAATATTCAGCCACAGGGATCTCCTTCTGATCCAACCTTTTTATCAACAAAGCAAAAACAAACTAATGAAGAACCCCAAAAAAACCTTTAGCCTGCAGGACATGGCTGATAGGAATTCACCTGTTTTTGCTTATGGACAATATTTCATTAATTCAACTGGGAAAATGGACTACATTCTATTGTGATGCATCAGCAGCATTTGATTTCAAGCCTTATGACTGTCCTCTCACCAGGCCACCTCTGATTGATCCAGAGTAATGAAGAGAATCAGAAACGCAAGATAATGCAAACTCTCCAGAATCTGAGACAGACAGCAACAGCATTTTGTGTTTTTGGGAATAACAGCACAATGGCAAAAGATAAGCAGAACAAGTAAAAGGGATGCAAATCCAGTTCTTTCCCATGAACAGACATTTACATAAATTCCCTCCCTCTCTGAGGGTACTTCCACACAAACACAAACCTCCAATGCAACACTTTTAAAAGTGTGTACAGTGACAATCTGCTCCATTGAAAAGACAAATATCTGGGATTCAGAGCTCATTGGTATCAAGGTCATCTGGCATGACTTTGGGCACGAGAGATCAGAATAAAGACACGAGAGGCCATAGTCATTCAGGGGGTGAGATGTTCTCCTCTTTGTTGTTCTCAGTGACAAGTAACCACTGATCAGCTGGGTGGTCAAAATGGTGGTCAAATGAGTGTCAGCAGTTTTTCAAGTGGAATTGTGCAAAAAGTGCACAGCCACTGGAGGAATGGATGGGTCATCATGCACACTAAAGAACAAGTTAGTCATTGTTTGACCTACCTGAACTACTTAAGGAGTTCTGAAAATGAGGTTGGAGGCTTAAGAGACAGAAAGGAACCAGCTATTACATCCTAAATTAAATCAATTTTCACTGCATCAGTTAAACGTTTGAGTACAGTTGCTGGAAACTAGATTTTTTTTTCCTCCATTTTTGACATTTTAGGTTGTATTAGTTTGTTTAAATGCTTAAAAATGGGAGAAAAAGACTCCAGATTGTTCTTAAAATTGCCGCTCGTCCTTAATAAGAGCTTTACAAATGTGAGGCATTTAATTAATTTTTGGCAAGTGTATTCACCAAACTCTTGACTGGTGCTGTAACATGAACTGATTTAATAGATAAAACCGCAAACGCTAAAGGATGTTTACCTGATTATAGTGGCCCAAATGAAGCAAAGGAATTGAGTAGTTACGTGCTTACAAAGATGCATGCATACACAAAAAATATTAATTGTAAATCATTTTGAATGAGAACACAGAACTGCAGCTGTTTTTTTATGTACATCTAGCAAACGTCTTCTGCAGTAAGTCTGAGGATGAAGCTTCAATAGCACATTCCTTATGGTACAGTAGTCAATGACAAATTCATTTCTACCCTAAATAAATGTTGCTAGACAGTCTGCAGAACTATTTTGGTGGGGAAAAACCATGGTACAAAATTAAATTTTAAACAATGAGTTGCAGACACAACAGTGTGCTCTTACCGGAGGTGGACCCCACATATAAGATCAATCCAGGAAGCACTGGCATTGAGGCTTTTTTAAATGATGTGGTAATAACAAAAAAAACAATTTTCTTGTATGCAGTGGGTATAGAGAGAAGCCTGTAGTAATAACACTGCTCTCATATGCATGTTAGGGTGCCACCTTTAGTTGGTTCAGACAGCCTATGTGCATTTCTTTTATACATAAAAGTCATTGCCTTCAGACAGGTGATTTAAATCACTTCAGTCTTCACCAAAGCCATTTAATTCCCTTTCTGAGCTCTTAATGTTTAAGGTGAGCAAGAATACATACCAGAATGAAATCTCTAGCAATATGAGTTCAATGGGTCTGCTTTGTTTTATTATTTTTGGAGACGACACAACTAGTACAACACAGAAAAAAGAAAACAAAGTGACAACACAAATCTTGAAAACTAAAACTAAACTAAAAAAAATCTTCAAAAAAACCATATCTTAAATTCCTTACGTAGTGCAACTTTGGTCACTGAAAGCTCATAATCCCTTCTGTGCTGCATGGTGTAGATCCACCATCAACAACCGGGGGCCTCCAGCACCCAGAATGTGTGTGCTCCCCCCCTCACTGGATCAACAAGCCCAAGAGAAAAGGAGTAAAAATGAGATGACCTGAAATACACCCAAATGAAGTGCTCAAAAGAGCAAGGAAAAAACACTTTGGGGAGAAGTCTGGTTCCCCCACAGCAAACTGGTTCCCACCGTATTTCCTGAGAATCGATATGTATTGTCTCGTTTCTCACACAAGAATAGTCTGTGATTCTTGCATACTACAGGAAAAAGAAAAATACACACACATGCACACACGTGTGCACGCACACACACAATCTTCAGTAGATCCACGCTTTGCTTTTTTACTATGGTAGCCTGTGGAGCATTACTGTCACACACACAGAGGTATAAACAGGTGATGGGATCAGGTGCAGAAATTATTTACCGTGCTTTGGCACAGTGATAGTGTGGCCAGATGAGTGCACATGTTCACAGGGACAAATCCGTGACAAGGAAGATACAGGGCAGGGCAAGGACTGGGATGTAGAAAAGGACTTGAATATAGGCAATGAGAAATTCTTTCGATGCCTATGAAACTACAGTCAGAAGTAGAGGTTGGACGGTAGGGTGTGTCTTTATACTTCCCCACAACAGGAAATGTGGAGCAGGTGCGAATGTTATGTTAGATGTCAGTTATGAGAGTCAGGAACCTGTTGTGTAAGACTCCCAGTCTCCGTGACAACTGCATCCCTTAAACACCCACTTGCTCCCCCAGCTCTGGGAATTGAATCTGGAGAAAGAGAACAACATGCCTCAGAAAGGATCCTCTGTCAGCACCTGCTTCCTGTGTCAAACTTGACCCTGGTCACTCAACCTCTTGTTCACACATCCATTTCATTCTCTCCCCTTGTCCCTGTGATCATGGAAAAGTCCCTTCAGAGGGCAGAGACATGGTGGGGGTGTTATTTCTCACAAAACACCAACAAATGACATTGATTAATGATCCTTATCACCCTGATAAATAATCCCTTCTAGATGCATTTTCTCAGTTTCACACCCATAAAACATAAACCACACTGCCGCTCTACATTTTGAACCACGGAAAGTATAAGTCGATATGCTTGTGGTGGGGTGAGGGGAGGCACAGGAAAAAAGGAAAAAGCAACATAAAAATACAAACATTGTTTGAAATGCAGCACAAATGGCATAAAAGTTCCACAAAAGGCAGTAAACCTGGGTGTTCCCCAGGGCCCTGCTAGTTATACTTGGTCCATCAGCATCCATTATGCTGTTGGTTCTGACAAAAGCAAGAAGGCCCTCCAACACACTGCCTGCCTGTGCTTGAATGCCAAGGCACAACAGCCTCTCTCTCCATCGCCTGTATAAGGTTATGAGGGCTGACACTGTGAGCATACTGATCACTGAAGCAGTGGTTTGTAGCAGCTTTCAATGTTGTCTTTTGCCTATGATCCAAAACGTAAATTATGAGGAACCGAGAGAGAAGGAGATGTTTTGCAGGCACTGTTGAATGTGCACTCCTCCTATGCAGCATTTCTCCTTGCACAGCCGTGAGTCTTTGAGCGCCTGAGAGGCAGTGTGTTGGCGGATCGTGTTTCAAGAGCCACGGCAACTTGTGGTCTCTGCGGCTTGCCAGGTAACGAGGAGGGAAAAAAATTAATGATTTTCATTTCTGTACAACATGAATCAACTGGCAGCCTGGAACAGATCAGCTCCTGCCAAACTGACAAATGAAAAAGCTCCCACAACCACTGCTGCCCCAAAACCCCACAACTCCCACCCCAACCACAGCATCCTCTGGGCACAGTTTTTGGTCAAAAATATGTAGTGTCTGTTTGTGTGCACGTGGGTAAGCATTCTGGTATGACTCAGTTTGTGCAGAGGCAAGCAAAACCACCTTGTGGCTAACAGTTAGCCACTACTGTCATGAAACTAAAGAAAATCTAAGACTCCACGGCCACCCCCAATTCCCTGGCTCTGCTGGTGGTCATCATTGGAATGAGCATGATGAGACTGACTACACATGCTCTTGAAGACAGAGTGTAAAGGTGACAAGCAAGCATGTTGACTCAAAATACAGGTGAGCTCATTTGGATCCAGTCTGGCCAAAGGTAGAAGAGGACTCCTTTCCCAAGGTCCCTCTGAGGCTCGTATGCCCCCAAACTCCCAGACAGCTTCCATGGGCATATTGTCCTGTTTTCAAGATCTATGTTGGATCATATTACATTAACTGTGGTGAAGGTGGGGGTGGCAAGTTAGTCCAGACATCACACAACACCTTGATCCCTTTTTCAATCTTTCCTTTTTGCCTTTGAGCAAAAAGGGGCTGTCTCAATGGCTTAGACTGTTAGAGAGCCTTCATTTTTAGAAATAATTGCTTTTAAGTGCCGAGATAAAACCTATGGGAGGAGGGGAACAAAGCTCATTTGTGGGGGATGGGACAAAGTGTGTTTAAATTCTTTTTGCAGTGATGAAGGGATTTTCCTGAAAGATGACAGTGAGGAAGAGAGCGAGGGCTCCTTTGGAGGGGTAACAATACCCAGGACGCTAAAGGGGGTGGAGCAGTGCAATTATCACAGATTACAGACAAGTTTCTGAATGTAAAGCACCTCCCATCCAGACACCATGTGCCTCTCTCTTTACATAGGTGCTCTAGAAATCCTAAAAAAGGCAAAGAAACATACTTTTCTATTCAACACAGCTCTGTTTGAGAGCAAGCTAGAAAAGGAGCCAGCATGTGTGTGTCCCCATATATAGAACAGTAAAAATGACCCTGTTTCACAGACTACGGGCCGTTATGAGTTGTAGGTGCCTACAAAAAGTGCACTTAAACCAGGTTAAGAAGAAAAATAGAATGTTTGTGGGGTGCATAGTAATGATACTGAATGAAAAGAAACCTGCTAGCATCACAGTTCCATGAAAATAAGTAAATCACTGGATAAGTGCAGGGAAATATTAATTTACACAAAGCTATAAATATGGTCACGTGCAAACCTCTCTATAGGAAATAACCATGATTTAAACAGGGATAAGAACCAAGTTTTATTCAAAGGCATCCATGGCAGCTATTCTATGGGCCTTTTTTGTGACTCTGCAATTTACCAACAGCTCAGTGGAAATTCCCATGGTATATTTTTATGTAGTACAGGCAATAGATAATATACAACCATCAATACCTGGTCATAGTCAGAGGCAGAAGTAGGCAGGTACATATACAACTGGATGCAACTGGAGGCATGACTAAAAGTAGAAAATGTAGATGTGTGTGGCTGTGGACAGGCTGAGCACCCCACTTGCCTGAACCTCCCACAATGCATGACCTCCCCAGCAGAGCCAGATATATACAGAGATGGCCCTCCATGTGCATGGACCACCTAGGACGAGATGACACAGACACCTCTCTTTAGCCACCACCAAACTTGTTACAAGTAGAGCAGAACACGGTACATACACTGTCCTGAGTCAGACATTGAAATATTGGAGAAACACCACAGAAGTCACATTCATGCAGCACACTTCAAGGAAACGCAGGAAAGGAGAGGAACTGCCGCTCAAGGCGAAGCAGACGAAATTGGAAGGTCGGCTTTTATGATGTGGGGGCGGGGTGGAGATTAAAAAGACATTTCCAGTGGAAGCTCCAACCGTGTGGGATGATGTCAGGGTGGGGTGACAGGTTCAACTCTAAATAATCCCGCCAGGCTTCCACAGATGAAAGTGCCACTGTAGCCGTGACGACAGAGAAAGCACAAGAACATCCTCCAAATGCAGCATGTGGTTCTCCCTATTTGGCTGCAAGTGCTTTGCCAGCTTTGTGGGCCTTCTCTGTGGGGCAGGATGACCACAGAGCCAGGCGTACAATGGAAAGAGCCTCCTTTGCCACAGCAGGAAAGCAGCCTGGTGAAAGCCGAGGCTGGGTCAGGATGGTCTGGGGTGCAAGCTGTTTCTAGGTCTTGCCAATGATACTTCTCAGGACTGAGCATCACATCAAAGGTGTCCTATCACATTTACTTTAACTTAGACTGCAGAAGTTATATAACCAACCTAAACAACATCTACACAGAAAAGGTGTCCTAATCGACATACTTTCCTCACAAAAAATCTACAGTCTTGTAAATGTGAACATACAGAACACCTGCATCTACAGCAGGAGACACACAAACACAACAAAATCAGTCCACCCTCATTCTCGATCTTCCTTTTAAGTAAAGCTAGAAACATTGGTTCTGGTATTTGCCATCAAGCTCCGAATTCTCCAAATCCACACCAGACCTGGACTTTCCTACAGCTCCATTCATCATCAATAGCAATGAAAGATTCCATTGTTTAACCAGCACCCCCCAGTTTTATTTTAGTTATGTCTGTGGTAGTTCAGCAGCAAAGAATTTACCGATTCTTGACACCTGTTAGGAGTCCACAAAGCGCAGCAGCCGGGCACAGCAGGGCCATCCCAGGCCAGGACTCCAGAGTAGGAGGAGAACACAATAAGACCTATGCATGCCTTGGGTCCATGTGGGGCCTGCCTGCCAACTGCCAGCCCCAAGAGTACCAGTCACTGTGTTATAATGTTTACGAGAGTCTGATGGGCTTACTGTTACTTAATACATATGTACGCGCTAATGGATGTTTCTCCGATCCATTAGGACAGAGGGCTTTCACAGTTGTGCTAGACTCTGCCTGCAGGACAGCAGCATGTGTATCAATCCCCTCCCCCACCACAACAGTATAATGCCAGAGTTAATTTGAAGTGCAGTTACATCCGCTCATGCGTCTAGTGAGTAAAGAATACTTTGGCACAGGTCCGTAGAATGGACAAAGTCACGAGGACAGCATATCAATGGTGGCAGCTGCGCCCTGCTTCCTGTCCCATGCACTGTTTCTGACCATTATCGAGGACTCAGACCCCAGAAGTATCTATTCCTAAAGCCACAAACAGAATCTGGAAGCGAGGGAAAGTGTTAGCAACATCACAGCGGTACCTGCTGCACCTGAGCATGACATCAAACACAGCAGCCCCCAGGACAGGCTGGCCAGGTGGATCCCAGGTGTTACATTAAACAGTGGAAACCAGTGCTATTTTCATCTCTTGGAATGAAAAAATGGCCATTTAACCCTTATTTCTGCTCAGGTCAGTACAACCTTACAAAAACTTTATCTGCTCTTTTTTGCATCCACATTCACTGGTTAGGGAGGTAGAAATAATTCAGAAGAATAAATAAGTCAGAAGATATCCTCAATTAATGCTGCACCCAGCAGTATAAAAATCAGGGAAAATGTTAGACTGTCCCTCATAAAATAAATTATTATCACTATTAGTTGTGTGGTAGGAGCAACAGTATTGTTATTTTTGACAAGATTTTTATTCTAAAATGTAAGATTAATTACATTTGTCTTACATTGCACTACAATAGCCTCTGCTACACACAGCTCCACTTACTACTCCTTCCAAAGTACTGCAGTATTTCTCTGATCTACTGTGCTCCTGCTCCTTGTGCCACCCAGTGACAGGCAGCCAGCTCCTACATCTGGCACCCAATGAAAACCAGCAGAGTAAAGCTGAAGATGGATAGCAGACCCAGAACTTCAAAGATCTCAATCTCCTCACCCAGTGCCACTAGTCTGCAAGACCTGCTAGCCCAAATTAAGACCCGCATATGCACATGCACACACACACACACACACACACACACACACACACACACACAAAAGCAATTCCTCTTCTGCACCATTCCTATGCTTTTCATAATACTACAGACACCAGAGATACAAACATGGACAAAATAGACAATTCCTTCTTTTCCATTTTTGCTATCAACAATGGGAGATTCAACTAGGAAGTGGACAGGACCCCCCCCCCCCAACTGTCTCCAGTCCTAAAACAGAGGAACTCACTGTCAGGCAGCTCCCTCTAGCGACCACAAAGGCGTAGAGCGCTGCGGAGGCACCTGATGGTGCCTGCCCACGTGTTCCAAGGTGTTGTCAGAACCCAAACCACCTGACAGGAACCACAGCGGCCACAGCTGCTGTGAGGCATCCTGCTAGTATTAGAGGAACCTCCTAGAGGACCAGGCAGAACACCCGCACCAACACATGCCCTGGAGCAAAGCCACATTTTTACAAGGAAAAAACAAACAATTTGAACACGAACCACTGCTGGATTACTGAATGCACTCAAATAAACAATTGCAGCAAATGAAGGACTCTGGTTTCTGCTCGCGGTGGGCTCTGCCAGGAGAAGTGGAGCTGGTTACTGGCAGGGACTCCCCTCTCCACCTACCCCGCCAACCAAAGGAACATCTGGACTGGAGTGCTCCCTGCTGCCATGCGTTCTGCTGAGAGCCCTGCTGCCGTGGCCACCCCCCCCCCCCAGCCTTCGAGAGGCCAGAGCCCCAACCGACATCAGCTCCAGTTTCACACATACCATCAGATAGCCTTACAGATACACATAGGTTCCAATTCCACTTCATATCATTTACTTCATTGTGCACAGTGTACGTATGAGGATGCACACTTTATGAATGACATCCTACACACTCTCACATGTATAAATATTACTCACTCAGGAGACTGTACAAAGGCACCTAGGAATAGCTCCTTCCTTGGAGACACAAAGCTCTGACCCATTACTAAATCACACACGTCAGCCAGACATACTGCCTCTCACACATACCTACCAAAAACACCTATAACACACCTGTCACATACTGAGGGCTTTTAAAGATGGCCTCAGGCCGGGTAAACAGACAACGGAAGTAATCCAGTTAAAGCAACACTGAACATGTACATAATTTACACACGTATCAGGAACATACACATACATCAACAGGCCTGTACACATCGTAGGGCTGCGTGTCAGGTGTATAACAACTGGCCAGGTAGTGGTGCTCAGGAGAGTTAGACACAGATGCAGGTCTCACTCTCGACCTCCTGCTGATGTAGCGCAGGACGTGAATAAGCAAAGTTCGAGGTGCAGAAAAGTCCGGAACATTCCATAAGGCTTTCAGTGAAAAACACACCTTGTGTGACGATGTACAGAGCGAACAACCGGGCAACTCACTGATGGGCGCGTCTCTCCCTGCGTGTCTCCGGCGGCCGGACACGGTTTTGCGGGACACGGCAGCCGGCGGGTTTTCTCCCCTCACGCCGCCACCCGCCACGAGTACTAACGGCTGTGCACGCGCGCTTGATACGGAGAAAACCCGCCACTGCGCGCCCCGCGTGCGCCGTGAGCTCGAGCGACGTGTCTGAAGGCGCGAATCGGCTGCCGGGAAACGTGACAGGAAAATGTGGACATAAAAATTGTTAATGTTAATTTGCGTGGCAGGAGAGACTGAAACGGAGACACTGCTGTCCTTCACAGGAGCAGAATGTGGTGTGAAAGATGTACCCTGTCCGACCTCACTAAAGGATCTCCTCCGCTGGAGAGGAGCACTGAGGCGTCCAGCACCCAGGACTGGGACGATGGCCTTGCCCCCCTCCACACACACACCAGGCAGAGGCCACACACCGACCCCCGTGAGTTCAAACGTGCCTTGAACTCCATTCTGGGGCCCTGGAAAACCTCAGCTTGAATCATGAAATGACACTCGTGGCACCGCAGTCCTGCAGGCAGCGCTGCTGTCGGAGGGCCTGGGCTGTGCAGTGGGAAGTGGGTTCGATGCTGCTCTGTATGACGTTTGACTTCAAGGCGAGTTGCTGACCCTAAACTGTGCATTTCTCCAGTGTACAGAGGTGCAGATGACTGTAGAGTTTACTGTGATGTACGTACCACTCTGTAAGTCACCCTGGACCCAGGTGAGAGCTCACCACTTTGCCCATCTACAGAGGAGACCAGGCCTTTGAAGCCCAGCTATCAGACAGGAGACTCCAGATTCTGTCTGCGCTTCTTCAGACCTTCCTCCTCTTCCAGTCCACGCCTGAACTCACTTCCTCATCCTTCAGCCAGGTAGGTTCAGTTACGGTGGGAGATCTTGCAATGGGAAGGCGCGTCGTGCGAATGAAACACGACACTTCAATCCTGTCTGCAGCCTAAATGTTTGCCCCCCACCCCCTCCTGCTTGCGAAACATTGAATTATCCCTGTTCAAAATAGACTTGTTTGTGCAGCGAGGAGTTATGAACAAGCTCCAAAACACAATCAGTGTGAATAGCTCTTTGTTTTCGGGTCCATTTCAAAAGCATTCCTCCGTGTGAATCCTCCCTGGGACTCTGATGTCCTCTGTCCGCCTTCTCACAGTGGGTGTGTGTGTGTGTGTGTGTGTGTGTGTGTGTGTGTGTGTGCGCATTCTTGCATCAAGTATTACTGACAATACCACCCTGCACCCATGCGCTGCTGAACAGATTTATTTTTCAAATCTATTTTTTAATTGTTGGTGCATTGAGCAATGTCTCTGCTGCCCCTCAGTGGGCAAACTGTGGTGGTGCATTACTGGCTGCTGGCCTCATCTTACCCCCTGACTCATAATTCCTGTCACACATGAAATATGCACCTTTGTTAAAACTAAAAAAAAAAAAAAAAAAAAAAAAGTTGCATCTCTAAAAGGAATCTAAGGGAAACAGTGTCTTTTTAAAAATCTCATGACCAAAAGGTCCCACCACTTGGAAATCACACACAGCATAAATTACACTTCACAGACCAGTGAAAATATATGCATTTATTTGTTAGCTGCCAGCAGTTTGCTAGTAAAACAGAAAAAAGGCCACTGTTTTGCAAATCGCACAGAGCTTCTCTAAGATGCTACGAAAACAAGCTGAGTATCCATGTCATCTAATACAGAGGTGTGTGCGCTCACATGTGAACTGCTTTGCTAACAAATCCAAAGTTACTGTACGTTATTTCGCAGGCTATCCCCCAGTGATTCACATCTCTGCACCGCAAGTGTGACAATGTTGTCATGGACTAGTACAGTCAAAAAGGGCTTTAAAATAGTGTGGCTGGTGCAACTGTAAGTCACAGTATTGTCCCTGAGCTGTTCTGGTGTTGCGCATCTCCAAAGACCTTGGTCTCTGGTTGACTGCATCTCTTTGGACCTGCATTGGGCAAGCACGCTGGGGGTTACGCGGCTCCAGTCACAGAGCCACTGTGCTACATCGCGCCTGCAAGGAGACACACTTCAGTTTTCAGAAGGCAGTCAGGGGACAGGCTGACAACAGCAGGTTTATTCCAATACTGTCAGTATTGTCATAAAGAAAACCCTTTTTATATTGGACATACACACGCAATGAGAAAAGTGCAACCACAAACATGTAGGGGGTGGTTAACAAATTTGCTTTTAAAACCCCAAAATCACAACCAAAGGCCCTGTTTGAAACCAAGCCGTAATGTATAAAAGTTACTCATCAACCCCTTAAATATTTACAGTTCCTTTTGTAGATGGTATTTAAACATGACCTCTTTGGGGTCTTTTAAAGCGGCACAGTGGGTGGTGGGAATTAAATATAAAACATAAGGCATCCATTTTTGAAACTCTTTCATTAAATTAAATAAGTGACAATCACTGCGTCGCCATTTTCTGACTTGCTTTAGTATGAAACTGCATCCTGCAGCAAAGACGAGTCAACAGCAGAGCCTGCAGCCAGACCTGATACATCCAACAGCAGGCATCAGTCCTGACCCACCTAGTCAGGGGAGTTCACCCTCACGCAGTCAGTTAGCCGTACAGTCCAGCGCAGCCACCACCCTTTTTCAACGTAACTTCACATGGGTTCAAGTGAAGTACCACTTTCCCTGTCCTGCCACTTCGGTCTCTGTGTCCTACAAACTGCACGGGCCCTGTCACATGTGAACAGGGTGGCAGCCCTACGGCAGAAAAAGACTGCTCACTTTAAACCCCAACACAGACAAGTCCCTGTCTCCCACGTCAGCCTCCTCCTCCTGGACACTGAAGATCATAAGGACCCGTGTGTGACGCGGTACAGGAAGAGGTGCACACTGACTCACGGTGTCGTGAAGCTGGCAGTTTTTCTCCTCCTTCACTGAATCAAATCAAAGAAAATCACGATAAGGCTAAGAATTATATCATTAACAAAAGTAACAGTAACGAAAGTCACTGAACCTCTTAGTGGCCTCAAGAGTCCTGTTAACAGCATAGGAGATACAAAATAAGGAAAAAATTAAAAATAGAAACCATGCAGTGTTTCTCTCTTTCCAATGCTTCTAAATTAAGAGATAAAGATTCATACTGTTTTCTTTATGTAGACTCAGTCCCAGTGGTGTGTGTGTGTGTGTGTGTGTGTGTGTGTGTGTGGCACAAAAGGCTCCAGTCAAGGGACCCCTCAAGTCGGACCATCTACTTGACGAGCCTCTTGGCCACATCAGCATAGGCGATCTCGATCTCCTTTTCACTGGGGCAGGTGTTGGTGAACTCCTCGCAGCTGTAGGCGTTGCTCAGGTACCTCCAGATGCCTGTCATTTCCCGCGGGATCTCAAAGCCCCGGTACTTCTTGGCCACCACCTGTAGCCACAGGATGAAACCCAGACAAACACGGTCACATCGTCTCAGATTACAAACAATGGGTCCAGAAGTCTTGTGTGTAATTCCAAGGTAGAGGTCTGCACGGCATGAAACTGAGACCCATATCCAAAACCATGAAACTAGACCTGTCCCAAATTTCAAACCCCAGCCCACAATCGGTCACACCTCTCTGGACACAGAGATGTGGTTTTACTCCACTTGAGTTGATTGGCAGAAAGGAAAAACTTTTTGAAAGTAGGAAATGACTGTTGACTGGAGGACAATGAGTGCCAAGTAAAAACAACAAACACATAATTAATACATTAATCCTTTAAACAAAATAATATGGAAAAATTAAAGTAGAAAACAATACATGTATGTATCGAAAAAACCGTCTTGTCTGTCTATTCCTTATGCACAGCTTTGTCAGGCCACAGATTTCACATTCGGCATACAGGTAGTTCTTAATCCTAACTGAGGTTTTTACAAAATCAAGTTGATTAATATCCAAAAAAGACCACATACCATTTTGAAAATGTAAAATTTGGTCTCAGTGCTCGACATGTATTCTTGAAAAATGGAACTCAGAAATAATGTCATAAGAGCCCATTAATACAATATATTGCATAAATGGAGCTTGAAAACTGCATGTAGACATTAAAATATCAAATAGACTAAAACAAAAACAAACATGTAAAAGTCTATTTCATGAATAGCAGATATTAAATATTTTAAAAACTTGGTCAATTGTGATAAATTGCTCAAAGGGCTAAAATAAAAGGGCAGTAGTGCTAATTCAGGGATTACTGTACTTTGGCTCCCAAAATTGATTTTGTGTGTCAACAAAATGACACGATAAACATGTGCAATGTTCACTGTCTTGTTACTCATCTGCAGCACCAAACATGAGCTGTAAACACTGTGGAAGAGTTGAATTAAATAAGACACTCCCATAATCATATACCGTGAGGGAACTAGAGTCGTAGAAACCTCACGGCACCAGTTCCTCACCTTGACAATGTGCAGTTTGGGCAGCAGGTTACAGTCCGCCAGGGTCATCTTGTCCCCGTCCAGGAACTTTCTGGTGGACGTCTTTTCGTCTTCCACGCTGTTGTGGTCGATCTCGTCGGGAAGCGGGGAGCACAGGTATTCATCCAGCTTCTGCAGGGTCTTCAGCAGCCCGCGTTCCAGGCCTGGGAGGTACAGCAGCAGGTCAGTGCCCACACTTCAGGAGGATGGCTAACAGCTACAGAGCCCTTTAGTCACTCCGCTGCTCGCAGCACTAGAGGGCAGCACTAGTCAGAAAAAAGGCAGAAGGAAACAACAGGGATCGAGGGAAAAACTGCTTCTATTTGGCTTTTTTTTGCATGACTTGCAGTTGCATCAACCCACGTTATCTGCTTGAAAAGAATGTCAGAAATGCCTTCAATTTAGATAAAAACCACTCAAGTTTGCCTCTGAAATGGGTGTGGGCGGCAAACAGGAAAGTGTGAAACATAGGAAGGCACGATAACCCTCTGTTTACACTCCTGACAAGGCGCTCCTGAGCTCCACAACCAGGAGATTCTCATTACAGTGCAGAGAATTTCGTCTACGTGGCCAGGAGGTGCCGTCACACCGCTAACAGGGTGGAGAGGAGCTGTAAAACAGGCTCACATTAAACTCAAACACCCTTTAGGGAGTGTTTACCAGCGCAGTCACGTTGTCTTTTTTCTCTCAACAGGGGCACCACCACAGTGGGTTTTGCTCTGATGCAGCTCAGCATCAGCAGCCATCTTTTGCCTGCTCCCATCAGCCAGCCAGGCTGCCACAGTGGGCTGGAAGTATCGGCAGCAGGTGGGGTCGTGCTTAAAGAGACAGAGTTGTAAGCTTGACTCTGGTGAGGGGCATCGGTTAATATTTTTATGGTTATTATCCATTTTTTTGTTTAACTAATTCCTTCGTCCAGTGACTTAAGCATTAGACATACAGCATCTGTCCATCTATACAACTGCTAGAAGCACATCTGCACCTTGGGCAGAAAGCAGAGCAACTGGAGGAAACCCACACCATCACAACAAGACGACGCAAACTCCACAGACTGGTACCAACACATGATGGAGTTAGTATGGGAGACGGGGCGGGAGGGGCGAGACCACGACCAGCGACAACACAGTGGATGAAGAGCAGGTCAAACAAAACCCCTGTGTGTACAGGAGCGACCCATGGCAAGCGCCACATGTTGCCTAGCAACAGGAATTGGCACTCAGGGCCACGTAATTCAATCTTTTAAAGAGTGCAGCATAAAACAGCCTGTTCCCACCGTGACAAAGAACAGCCCTGTGGTTTGAGCACACTAGGGGGCGCTCTGTGACTCACCCTCGTTAGCATCAGGTTTTGAGTTTTTGATGAAGGCGGAGAACTTGGCAAAGATGTCCATTCCAGCTGTGTTAGACTCGGGGTGTCGGGCACCGAGCTTCGTGTACCTGGACACATGCAGAAAATCTGTACTCCAGTAAAAGAGGGGACAGGCTCTCTATCAACGTGCAAAGGTCCTAACTGATTTACAAGAGGGACAGAGGAGATGCTGTGGTCTCCTGACACCATATGTGCATTTAAATAGTGCACTGAAGAGCTGAGCCCCCCTCAGGGGGAGGCACAGCATACCTGGTGCTCTGATGTACCCTCAGTGACACAGCAGCTGCTCGAACAGAAAACACCGTTGTTCAAAAACCAGCGAGCAGACGTCTGCAGGCCGTCTCTCTCTGGACACGGTGAGGGGTCGTCATGACTCAACTGTTGCCATGACAACAGCACAGTCCTTTTCTGCACCCTCCACCACCTGGCGCCCCTCACTAGGGAGGACCCCTGCTGTGACCTGGCATCAAGCAGAGCTGCTATGTGTGTATGAGATGCACATGATTCACCTGGGTGGGCTGAGGACGTCTTCCAGAAACTCCTCAATTTTGTTGACATCTGTCTTCACCTCTCCATTGTAGGTGATGAATGGGGGGTGGGTCCCTGGGGCCAGGTTCTGGAGATCCGCTGGTTTCCTGAACAGACCCACCCACACACACACACACACACACACACACACACAGACACACACACTATTTAAAGCAGGAACAGATGTACTGCTCTGTGCTGTATACCCTCTTAACAGACACCACAGAGACAGCAGATACCCACATGGCCCACATGGCTCTTAATTATATTTTTTTAAAACGTCAGTGAATGTGGAATGTGGATTTTGTAGATAAGATCATCCACAGCAGGCATTGTGAAAGCTCTGGGGGACAATGGCAGGACGTGACCTCACCCTGGTGGCACGAATTCAGGAAGTGACCTCAGGGCTGTGGCATGACCCTTGTCAGGAAAAGAGCTCCTCCAGCACACAGGCCAGTAAGGGGTCTGTGGGCCTCCATCTGCTAGTGCATGTTAGTCCAGCAGGTAGAGCAGGGGCCAAGAAACTGAACTGCAACTTAAGGCTGTTGGTTTCAGGTGATCATCAGGTAAGCACAGTGGTTAGAACCTTCACCCGGGTTCAATTCCCACCCCTACTGTAGTGATGCGGTGTAGCTGTAAGCCGTCCTCCTGCAGTGTGTGCACTGACTTGCTGCCGAAGCTCCCTTTGATGCAGGTACTTGCACTGCAGTGACGCACTAAAAATTACCCAGCTCTGTAAACAGGTCAATCGGGGTAAACAGCTTTGTCTACAAACCTCACAGTGTAAGTCAGTTTGGAGAAAAGTGAGGGATTAAAGAATAAAAATGCAAGCATGGAGGAGCTGGGGAGAAAATGCCAAAACACCGACAGTACAAGACACCTTGTATACTCAACCTGAAGAGTTTCTCACTCCTCACAATGGATTACACACACACACACACACACACACACACACACACACACACACACACAGTGTTTAAGACCAGGTCTGTCTAATGACCTAGGTGGGTTTTGTCTTCAGATGGGATGTGTTGGACTGGGAACAACCGAATGTCTGAACATCAGCTGATGTGCTGTGTTTTTACCACAGTGTTCCTTCCATAGGGACTTCCTGTATTCTCACTGTATGCTGTTGTCCACGGGACAGGAGGAGGGTAGCACATAAAACAACAGTGGTGTGTGTGTGTGTGTGTGTGTTTTTTAAAGACACAGGTAGGGACTGAACTACTAGTGAGGACAGAATGAAACAAACAAGGACACGGAGGTTTTCAGGTCCAGGTATGGCTTCCTGCAGGGGGGGTCCTCACCTCTTGAGGTCCACAGTGGTGACATTGAAGACGACACCTTTCAGCCACAGGATCATGAAGAGACGCTGAGAAAAGGGACAGTTTCCGATGCTCTCGCCATCGCTGCCCGCCTGTATGCACAGGGAGAGAGACGTCAGCGAGAGGCCAGGTGGCACCCAGATGGGGACCAGTGAGCGAGTGAGTGAGCAAGTGTGCGCACACAAACACACGCACGCACACACCTCTGTGACAGTGAGTCCTCAGCTGTTGCAGCTCTTAGAAGAGCCTGGAAGCACCAAGGAGCATCTACTGAGGTTCAGATGCCCTTACAAACATGTATTGTGCTTTAATGCACCAAAACAAAGGCACTTTTACAAATAAAAACATTAAAGGATTTGGGGCCCTGACTGTTACAGTAAGTGTTGTGTAACCACCCCCTCAAGATCCTACAGCCCCCCCACAGCAGCCATAGTGGCTCCAGGTCCCACAGCTGCACAACAGGCCAGAGGGGACTGATAGTATGACAATGTCCCCCGTTGCCCAGTTTGTGTGCCTGCACCGTGCTCTTACTCTGCTCGTAGAAATGGCTGACGGGAAACTGCGGAAACAAGAGTCCCTCGGGTCCTCATCTCCCAGGAGCCTTTGCTCCAGAATGCTGACAAAGCCCTGAGGAACTGTGGGTAGTGCGTTTTGCGGCAACAGCTTTGCTCGAGTTCCCCTCCCCCACAGCCACTCAGTGCTGACTCAGTGACACTCATGTGTCAACAGTCCTGTAGACACAACAAGAGCGTGTGACAGAGCTGCTTGAGCTTTGCCTGACTGTGGGCCACCAGTACTCAAATCTGTTTTTAGACAAGCTGCATACCATATTTTTAATATTTCCTTACAAGAAAAAGTTGCTGCAGATTCCAAGAGCAAATCCAGGTGAAGTGTCACCCTCAAAGGTCCAACGGGGAACAATCCCCTCCTTAAGCACGGCTCCACCTGCTGCTCAACCATGTCTGCAGTGCACCGACAGCAGATTCAGCCATGGAGGTTGCGTACAGGACAGATGAAGAGCGACGGCGGCTGTAAATCAGGGTACCGGCAGACGCCACTCGCACAGTAAAGCTGTCTGCCAACTGCACAGCAGTCTCTGGTGAAAGAACCACTTTGTTCCAGAATTTTCCAACTGGGACAACCTGCTGGATGTGAACTGAGGGGCCGGTAAATTTAACAAATAGACCAGCAGAGGAGAAATGTGCGGTGCTGTTGGAGAAAAGGCACATTGGGCCCCACTAGGTGAAACAGGGTTGAACAGGACCCCCCAAACTGCAGTAAACAGATGTTTGTCATCCAACTGACTGTCAGGTTCTCCTCCACTTCACTGGAGGCGCTGCTGCTCTTCTCCCAAAACCAGCAGAGTGCCGGGTGTACGGATTGGAACTGGATGGTGGAGGACAGACTGCCTGCTCATGAGGTTGCTGATGATGTCACTGCTCAAACTCTGCAGCTACGGAACCGCAGCTTGACCCAAACACAAAGTGGCCTTTGTCCTCCACAGCATCTGAGGAAGGGAACCTTCCAGAAGAGTCGCTGCCCACCCACTCCTCAGCACCGTTCCTTCATTTGCGTGGCACTGTTTATTGTGAAGCAGGTCCAGCTCATCACATGCCTCTCCAACGTTACCTCCTGCCCAGGTGGCTGTCTGCCCCACACTCTTCTCTGTAGCATCATGGGTAACAAGCTAAAGCTGCACCCTGTCTTGTATGTGAGAAGAATAATGAAAGATCAAGCAACTCCCTCTCTTTGGTTCTAAATTTAGCCACAGTCGTGGAGGCCAAACCCCCCAGGCTGGTGCTTCTGTCTTTTACCCAATAAGGAAAGTACTTTCCACAGGACAGCGGGGCAGGAAATGCGGTGGTGGCAACAGCTGCTGTGGTCTGGACAGGACGGTGGGGGGGGGCACTGGGTGTGGTTCTTGACCTGGTGGCCCTGCCCCCAGCCATCGCACAAGACAAAAAGGGATGTCCTATGAGCACCTGGTCACAGCTGTGATGCTACCCAGAGTTCATCCTTACAAGAGAGTGACCAAACATGGTCAAGTGAGGAAAACCCAAAGAACAACACCAGAGTCCCTCAGGAAACCAGACACCACATGCAGCTCCAGAAGTTTTGGAACATTCTTTTCACAGAGGTTACCTGTGATCCCCCCTTATATGTGGCATCACATGGCCCCACTGCAACATGGTCTCAGAACACAGCTGAGTGTCACATGACAAGGCAGCAACTGTGCAAACTGTAGAGTCATTGTCACTCTCACCTGACCGTCCCCAGCAAGACCGTTTGACACTGTGTATGTGACGGACAAGTTGAACACAGCTGGGTTCCGGGTGACCATAGATGACCTCTCTACCAGGGACCTGCACATCAGAACTTCTAGGTTCACCAGGGATCTCCATCCAACATGATGACCACAACCTGAGACCGTGAGGCCCACAGAAACGGCAGTTGTGGTCCTGGTGCCAGAGTGTGACAACGATGGTCACGGGGATTCTGTTGTGTCTCAGGTGTGCCACCTGCACCACAGGGAGGCGCCCTACACAGCAGCAGCCAGCAAACTGGACCCCCCCCACCAACGCGTACTGCACATTAACACCCAACTCCTACAATTCACACTTATCTGCCAGTGTGATTAAACTCCTGGCCTCAACCCTGACAATAACCATAGTAACCGAGGTCCTGCAGCAGGACAACAGGCTAACCCCCCCCACAGGGCCTGTTTTCATTGAGGGGTTTAGAGGTGGGGGCTGTCTGGCAGTGTCAGCTGAGGGCTCATGGGATTCATCTGCAGCCAGTAAGACAGACTCACACTCTCCTCAAGACATTTTGTCAGAATTGAAAAATTAACCAGTTAAAAGGAAGCAACCATGTGTGAAGGTCCTGTCTCTCTTTCATCTGTAGAGGTCAGCGAAGGTTAGAGACATGGTCAAACTACGGTCATCCCAAAGGAGGAGACCACTTTTACAGCATTAGCCGTTGATGGGAAGCTCATGGGTTTCACTGGGGGATCACCCCTTTGCCCCTCAACCGCAGAACCACCTGAGGTCCTTCAGCAGCCCCACTAATGATGTGTTCAGACACCAGAGGTTCCGCCCCAGAATGCACCACCACAACATAAAAATGTAGTTGCTACAGCAACCTGGCACTCGAATTGACTAAAGTACCGGGTGCAGGAGCCACGCTGTAAATCACACACACATTTGCCCCCCACAGCCCCAGGGGCCGTGAGGCAGGGCCTCCTGCAACATTGTCTCAGCAACAACAGCAGAACGAAGGCGGCTCATCAATAATGAACAGCACAAACAGAGGGCAGAGGGGCCCGGGGGGGGGGGGCTGTCCTCTCACCACCAGGCAAAAACACATCCTGCACCAAAACAGGGGCTGGGAGAGGGGGCACTGCCACCACACGCAGAGCTGTGAGTGTGTGTGTGTGTGTGTGTGTGTGTGTGTGTGTTTGTGTGTGGGGGGGGGGGTTATCACCAGCCTGCTCTAACAGAACAATGTCACAGCGTTCATTTGCGTTCACTTCGCAAAGACACAGACTGTCACCTGCTGTTGTCCTTCACCAGGGCCCCACACAGCCCCTGCCCTGCCCCACCCCTCCACACAGTGTTTAGTTTCCCGCTCTGCTCAGCTTAGGCTACAGGACCACAGCTGCAGCCCCCCCCCATGTGCCGCAGTTCTCTGTTCAGACAGCAGAGACCCTGTTTATTACTGCAGAGCAAGACAGCACAGCGAACAGAGGAACGCAGGTTAAACAGGAGTGTGGACAGTGGAGAAGCTGCTGCCAGACCCCTCGTGACCTCTGACCTGTAACATCACCGCCCCTCACTGTGGCCACACTGGATGTGAGATCTGGGCCCCCCAGACTCAGCAGGACCATCCAGCTGACCTCACTGAGGGGGCGTGACACGCAAAGAAAGGTGAGAGTGCGGGTTACCATGGCGATGCTGCTTATCTTTATCTCAACTGCTGTGTTTTCTCTGCCTCCCTCTGACTCCCACAGGTCTCTCACACTGCCCCCCCCTCGGGGTTTAGGAGCTTTTTCAACTGTTGCCCACAGGCCACTCTCCCCACCACCCCTACTTTAACACCACTTAGTTTCTCACAGGCTGGACCCCCCCCCCCAGGATGGACATCCTGTCTTCTGGGTCCAGCGCCATGGTCTCAAGCTACTGCGGACATTTGTGGTGTATTTCCCCCTTTTGTCCCCCCAAACTTAAACGTGTTCAGCATCCGGGATTTTGGCGAATTCAGGTCCAAGGGGGTCGCACGATCCCCGTTAATACCCAGCATTCCATTTTGCCGACGCACGTTTCCCGCCGATATAAAACAGTTTACATCAGCGACACGTGGCTCGCAACCATTTTTCTCCAACTTTCCCGGTTTCCAGCTGGTAGCGGCCGTGTTTCGCAGACTCGCCCTTCACTCCACTGTGCGGTAACAGTGTGTTAAAAGCGCGGTAAAACACTGTACCACATCTGTGCCGCTTTAAGGCGACCCCGGGGTGCACAGCTGCCTGTTCCCGCCAATGGGACATGACCGTAACGCCACAATAACCATCCGCTGCAGAAAGATGCGGGGTGGGACGTGGTGGCGGGGGGTGTTACCTTGACGAAGAGCTCGATGGCGGGCTCGTGCTCTGCCTTCACCCCGTTCTGCGGCACCGACAGCGACATCGTTCCGACTCCGTCCCAGAAAAGCGGCCACTGTCTCGCGCTGCTTCCCGAGCCGCTCCACCGATTCGCGGGATGCTACAGGACCCCTAGAGCGCGCGACTGCTTCCCGAGCCTTTTCCCCTCTTTCTCCGTCAGACGTTGCGGATTCCCGCTTTCCCAGCAGCTCCCGCGCTACACGACCATCACTGGCTGGAAACTCCGGACTCTCACGCGCGGATGCTGGTGGGGGATGGGATTGGATGGGAGGGGAGGGTGGGGGTGGGGGTGGGGCAGCTGGAGCAGTGATGTCACGTCCAGAGGGGCGGCGATGCCCGTCCAGGACAAAGGGAGCAAAGAGCCGCTGTGCTTCGCGAGCTCCTCCAGAGGCTTCTGGAAAAGAGTGGTCTCCAGTGACGTCATCTCCAGTTCGATCGCGGCGGACTTCGCATGTGAACATTTAATTGTTGAAACACATAACTGATTTTTCATTGTAAGAAATTTACTGCATTACGTTTACCATACTGTGCAGTAACTTTAGCTAGAAGTTACAATTTCAGTTTAACTCGGAGGTCTCGCCTGTGCGGCGCCGGTATTTTATTATAGTTTCTCGTTTCTAAACCTTCAGTTCGTAGTTACCTGCTAAGCCGAAAGATGTTAAAGAGCACAGGAGCCCCCCTCCCCCCGCCGTGTTGCGTGTCCCTGTGTCCCGTTACCATGGAGGCCGCCGTGTCCTTCAAAACTGGAGAGGCGACTGGATGCAGGCTGATAAGTTCAGGGAATTGACAAGACTTTAATGTTCCCAAATTTTAAACTAAGTACTCTAACTACTAGTAGATACCATTTTTGGTTACTAGTATTTACTATGCAAATATAAAGCAGATCGAACTGAAAGGTTTTACAAAGCATTTAAAATGTGATGCATTGGAAATTTGTACAGAATGTAACCCAGTACATGGTGGGATACTGAATCCAGTGGTCCCTGCAAAATGAGTGGGTGTGAATCCACACTGACAGATGAAGACATATCTTGAGAAGGTCCATTAGATATGAATGATCTAACCCCTCCCATGTGATCATCACTGCACTGTAAGTGTAACCCCTATCCTCCCCCCAACCATGACCCTGCAGGGCCATCTCTCTCCTCACCTGCGAAGACCATCCATCCACTGTGTCTTGTACCTTTAAGGATCTGTACCGTGTCCCTGAGGTACAGCCTGTTATCACTGTGGCCACCACCTCTCCAGCACACACATCCCGACCACATAAAGAAACACGAGACAGGCTGGATGGCCACTCATTCCCCCCCACCAGCTCCACAAGTGTGGGCAGGTGTTTAGGGGTGCACAAGCTGCACCAGAGGGCCCCTTGGGTCCCAGTGTTGCTCACGCCACTTCAGTTCCCTCTGCTTTGCTTGCACTGTGAGAAGATGCCACCTGGAGCCACCCATCCTGAGAGGGCACCGTCACACAGGGACATGCACCAGGCAGCACTACTATGGGGTTTAAAAACTTAAGAGCTGGATGTAGGTTGGAGAAAGTGTGACCTCCACATTCAGAGCACAAGGGCACCTCCTGGGATTGAGGTGTCAAAAGGTCAATGCCAGACTGCCCTCTGGTGGTGGGATCTAAACGTGCCGCTGCATCTTGACACGTGGCTAAGGTGCGCTACAATGAGCACCCCACCTGCAGGTGGGCAGCGCATTTATTACAAGCAAAGTAAGCGAACTGCCCCCATAAATGAAGCCGTAGTCAAACAAGGACACAGGAGTCAGTACAGTTTCAAACAGGTTTGACCATGTTTTTACCTTGATTTCTCCACCCTGATGCTACAATCACACATTCCACACCTTTCCTTGGCTTGGACAGTGAAGGAGGCTGAAGGGTGTGTTCTGTCTCGCAGGCCACGAACGTCGAGACCCACTTGCACAGCTCCACTCCAAGGCTCAAACCACAACAAAACAGCCATTGACAGATGGGCAGCTCCACATGGGGTAAAACATAGTCTTTAATGGTAACACAGACCACGTGGTCGGTTTCCTGGAGGCCGAGGGGGAGCGATCAAGGGACTGGGCCCCTCTGCATTTGTGCATCAGGTTTAAAAGAAAAAACTCAAACAACAACTGTTTATACAAAAATTTTTAACTTTTGAAAAGATGACAAGATGTTTAAATACAAGTCCAATGTAGTCGCACACAATACAGCTCCAAATAAAATGCCAGTTATGGGTCAACTTAATGAACAACACCAGCTGCAGAGAAGGGGCCTCCAACACGCACACGCGCACATACGGGTCCCGCTTCTTTTTCCACTCTAATTTCAGCTTCCTTTAAACAGCCCATTTTCTGAAATGACAATTTCAACAATTTCTTCACAAACATTTGGGTAAATGCCACTTACAAATGTGGTGAAACTAGAGCAATGTCCCTCGTGCCTCATGTGGAAAAGGGGGGGGGGGGGAGCTGCGTCATGCAGATCCGGAAACAAACACTCAGCTGCACACATGCAGGTATGGAGTGTCCCGGGTTACAGAGGAGGGGCATCAGGTTTGCAAATGGAAAAAAAAGACCCAAAGGAAAAACCAAACGAGTGCTGTAGCCCCCCCTCCCCCCCAGCACTACACAGACACCCCTGAATGACCCCACAACTCATAAAAAAATAAGAGGAAAAAAAAATAAAAAACCTAGTGAACAGCAGTTTGTACATCCTACAGCTCAGCCCAGGTTACACGACCAACTGAAGATGGGTGGCAGATGTGGGGGTGGCGGGGGGCCCTCAGGATTGCGAGGGGGATGTCTGGGCCTTCCTCATGGAGCGCAGTGCCTTCTCCCGCAGGTGCCTCTCCAGGTCGTCCAGGCTCTCTTCTACTTCACTGTCAGAGTCCTTAAAGAAAGGTAGCATCAGTTACACGTGATCACAGCCCTACCCTGGCGCCCCCAGTAGGCTGTGTGCCCCAGCAACAATCAAGCAAACACACACACCTATGAACCAGGACAAGAGACCTCACCTTTTTGGGATCAGAGTCCTGGTCCCCATCTGGACCAGCGCTCCCCTGGCGCTCGCCCACTGCTACTGGACCCCCGCTGCCTTTCTCCTTCTTGTGCTTCTTATGTTTCTTGTGCTTCTTGTCCTTCTTGTGTTTCTTCTCCTTCTTCTTCTTCTTTTTCTTGCCTCCAGCCTCTGTGTCTGAGTTCTGCAGAGAGGAGCTGGGTGTGAGGATGCGCCCTAGAGTGAAGCAGGTTGCTGCTCACACCCACCTGTACCCCCAAGGACCCTGAAGTCATGCTCACCTTGGCAGGGGAGGGGCTGCCAGAGTCACTGTTGGCCTTGGTGGGGGGAGGCGGCGGCGAGGCGCTGGCAGAGCGAGAGGGTGACGGTGATGCTGATGGGGCCACAGGCCGCTTCTTGGCTGGAGGCTCCGGGGAGGCAGATGGAGAGCGAGAAGCCACTCTTCTCATGGGCTGGGGGCTCAGAGATGCCCTGGAACACAGCAGCAGGACATGAGGGACGGATCATGGGGGGCTGGGGATAGAGCCACACAGACACACACACTTACTTCTTGGACTTCTTGGGCTCAGGGGTTCGAGACACCCTGCGGATGGGCCTCTGGGCAGGGGAGGGTGACTGCTGGCGTCTCTGTGGTGGGGGAGGACTGCTGGGGGGTGAAGAGCGGATGTCTCGGCCAGGACGCACTGGTGGGGGCAGGGGGCTCCTCCTGTGGCGGGGGGGCGAGGATGACAAAGGCGGCGTTCTGCGCTTGGGTGGCGGGGAACTGCGGCGCTTAGGGGACCTGGACACCCGACGCTTGGATACCGGCGAGGGAGATGCCCGCCGCTTAGGAGGGGGTGATCCAGACGGCCTGCGCTTCTGGGGTGGCAGCGGAGAGGGGCTGTAGCGCCTCTGGATGGGAGGAGAGTACCGCCGGGGAGAAGGAGAGCGGCGGCGAGGGGGCGGGGTAGGAGACCTGGATGGAATGAGGGACTCGTGTCAGCAGAAAGCAAGCACATGTCGCTGAAGACACAATGAGCATGTGCGTGACAGTTCACCTGCGCCTTGGTGGGGGTGATGGGGAACGACGGCGACGAGGGGGTGACGGGGAGCGATGACGTCGTGTTGATGGAGAGGGGCTCCTCCTCCTCCTGACAGAGTTCCCAAAAACAGAGACAAGTAAGTGACCACAGACACAGTGGCAGGGAGGGGGGGGCTTTGACATACATTTATTTGGAAGCAATGTTTTTTTAAAAAATATTTTCTCAAAACCCAGCAGGTCCAGCTGAGCATCCCAGACACATTCGTGTGAAACTGTTCCTGGGCGCGTTCTCACTCTCACACGCACGCACATGCAATCTGGGTACGGACACCGGAGCAGCAGCCATCCCCCAGTTGCACCTTCAGACGTTTTAGTTGGATGTGGGAAGCAGGTGGCCACCAGAGTGCGCCATAGAGACACCTGGACAAGACACACATACTGGGCTCCTACTCATGGTCATAGGACCGAGGTGGCAGCGGGACTGACCTGGGGGACACGTCTCGGTGCCGCCTCCGGGGGGAGGCTGGAGACGGGCTCCTCCGTCTCTTCACCTCACCGTTCCTAGCTGTGGTCCCCCCCCCGGGACCTGTGCTCTGCCGCTTCGTGCCTTCATCCTCGGAAGACGACGTCGAGGACCCGGTGTCTGAAATCCAAACAGAGGCAGCAGGTCACGTGACCGTGGTGTGCAGCAGCGCAGATGCAGTAAAGTGAGCCAGTCACATGTGAGAGAGGTATTAGAGCGGAGCGAGACGACAGGCCAGACCACTTCACAAACTACAGAGGGGAGGGCGCCGGGCCGGCGAGAGCAATGAGCACAGAGGTCAGTCGGGGTTGGGAGTGTGGGGGCGGGGCAGGGGGGAGGACTGAAATTAAAAAGGGTTATAACCTGAGGAGGACTGCCGATTCTGTCTGCGATACTGACGCCGCTGCTGCACTGAATCTGCTGTTGCCCCCTTCCCACCTTTATCATCCTCTGAAATGCAAAGGAGGCGTGGCCTTTCAATCGACACGCACAGTGCACGCACACATACGACAACACAGCCCCCCGGCGGCCCTGCCCACCCGCGGGTGACCCCGTCCACCGACGCGCTGAGCAGGAGCAAAGGGGCAGTGTGGTTTACTCCTGCTGAAGTCGCGTTCGGTGACAGCGAGCAGCAATGAGGGAGGGGATGGGGGGCATGAGCAGATGTCAGCGCATCTCATCCGGCAAAAGCCACCGAGAGCACGACTGGCACGCGAAACACACCTGACTCGGAGTGCTCCGACCGCCGTGGCTTCGGGGCTGGAGAAGGCGACTCAGCCTTCCCTCCGGGTTTCCGTTTGGAACCTGCAGTTTGGAAACACGCACACACATTGCTGACATACAGAGGCAGGAAACAGCCATGTTCCATCCATCGACAGAACTGCGGGTTTCACCGACCTGAGGACCTGGGCGGTGAAGCTGAGGCACGGCCCCTCCTGACGCGGGGAGAGGCAGACCGACGTCCTTTCGGGGGGGGACTGCCGCCGCTGAGGGGAGGGGGTGTCCTCCCTCGTCTCCTGGGGGGACTGGTGGGGGCAGCACGGGACTTGCGCGGAGGTGTGTTTGACACCCTCTTCAGCGCTTTCTTCTGGGGAGAGCGCGAGGACGAGGAGGATGAGCTGCTACCAGATGAAGATGGTGATGGAGAGCGCCTCCTGGAAGGAACATCAGAGTCACACATCCCACCTGGGCAAGCAGGACAGGTCACTCCACACCAGTCACACTTTATGGGACAAGCTCACCTCCTGGCAGGGGAGCGACTCCTCCGGTGTCGGGGTGCAGGTGGAGGACGCCTGGGGGGGCTTCGGCGGCGGGGCGACCCACGTCTACGGGGACTCTGCCGACGCCGGGGGGAGTATGACCTGGGGTGGTGGTGGTGGTGGGGGGGGGTGTGAGCCAACATGCACGTTAATGTGTATTCATCTATGTAAGGCTTTTCTGCAGAGACACTAACAGCGTTATGCTGCTTACCATGATTTCCTCATTTATACAGCAGGGATGACTAGTACCACAGCAAGGTGAGCAGCAGATCTAATCTCTATGCACAAGTGAACAGTGTTTTTACACATGCAGGCCTGCGCGTGTATAGTTGTGTGTTTTCAGGCCCACCTGGAGCGGGAGCGCGCCCGGCGCCGGGAACGAGAGCTGGAGCGCGGTCTGTCACGGCGGCCCTCCTTCTCCCTGTCGCGTGGCCGTGGCTTCTCCTCTCTTCGGGGGGCCTTCTCAGGGGAGGGCTCCTTCACTTCTGCAGCAGAGTCAGGCTGTGACTCCATCTCCTTTGCCAGATCGCTGTCAAACATACACACACCAACACTACAGCATCAGTCTACAGCAGCAAGCAGAACTCAACCATGTATAAAGCAGTGGAGAAGCATCAGCCACTGCGCCCTCACCTGGTGGTTGAGGAAGCCTCCTGTATCAGCAGCTTGGGCTTGGCACTCTCTGACTGGTCCGGCTCGGGAAGTGGCAGCTCCGGGTTCCGCGGCAGTGCCGGAGCAGGGCTGCTGGACTCTGGTGCCGGTCCCGGGCTGGGTCTGCGCCGGGGGGAGCGAGAGTGGCTACGCTTCCTGTCCCGCTTGACTGGGGACCGTCGTCGAGGTGACGGAGACCGGGACTTTCTCCTGTCAGCCAGAGCAGTAACATGCTCACAAGGAGATCACACATCTTCTGGGGAGCGGGCAGGCAGACACCGTGGTGAGAGAAGCTACTACTCATGAACAACTGACCTCCTGGGACTCTTGGACTGGTCCTTCTCACGGTTCTCCTTGTTCTCCTTCTCTTTCTTCTCTTCATCCAACTTCTTAAGGGAAGCTAGCTTCTCCTGCTCCATCTGTGAGGCAAAATCAGTACCATCAGTCACTGCAACCATCCAGCAGGGCAGCACACCACTGTCAGCTTATAGTATCACTTGGTTTCCAGCTCTGGCTCATCAAGGATATCACACTGACCCTTACAGAAGCCACCTGAAGAGTGTACAGTGGTGGACCACCTACACACTTGAGCCAAAGAGAAACTGCCAGGTATCCATGGTGGGGCCCGGTCACCTTACCTGTCTCTGTTTTATCTCCTCTTTCTTCTGCTCGAGGAAAGCGGAGGGAATGCCGGCAATGTTTTCTTGAGCGCTGAGCAGCAGAGGCCAGAGGTCACGCATGAACTCCCGTGCATTCTTCCCATTGAGGAAGCCCGTCAGGTTGATCTGCATCATTTTGCTGTCCGGATTCTGGAAGACACACACGAGGGCACAGAGACAGGCACGCCGTTAAGCTGGGGCAGAGGAGCCACGTGGGGACTGGGACAGCTGTCGGGGCACAGGCTACTGCCACTAAACTACAGCACCCCCCCAGTGGCTCAGAAGCAGAAACAAAAGGAGCCCTGAAAATAAGGCTGGCCCTCCAAGAGGGAGCCTTGGCCACCTTGGTGGCAACCCAACGGGGCACACAGCCTTGGAGCCTCATGCCGGCTGAACGCTGCGCTACAGCAGGGTTCCCTCGGCCACATGCTCTTTAACATTACAGCTAAGTATTTAGGCCCTGAGCATCCTGAGCCAGCTGCACTTTACTTGATCCCAAAACATCTCTTCCTCACATGCACTACTTTAGTAGTCAAAACTTTGCCTTTATTACAGGTTTGACAAAAGGCAAAAAAGGACTGCTCTATATTTTAACTAAATTAATGCTCAAATGATAAACAGCCCCAAAGTCTCCCAGCCACACCCTGTCCCTGTTTACTAAGGGTTCAGGTTTCTCACCCCTCCCTCACCCACCCCACCTCTACTTGACAGTCATTTTTTGTTTGTTAGCAACCAGTTGCTTTGATCAGAGTGCATCAAGACCAACAAAGCAAGTACAGTTCCGGCGTCTTCCGCGTGTCGCTGGCGCTCTGAAGCTCTGGGAGTCTCCTGCAGAGAGAGACGTTTTCCGGGCTCGGTTCCGCCTCCCTACTGCTTGAGACTCAACCACCTTGAGTTTAATCTTATACCATTTATCTAAATTGCAAAAAACGAACAAGCAATAATGAGTACACAAGCCATGAGAAAGGTGAAGTTTGCTATTCACAAACTGACAAAATCAATGAGCAAAAAAAAATTACCATTACATATGCTTTCATTCATAAGCAGTTATGGAATGTAGTGTGCCACCAAGCTTACATCATATAATCTATCAAGTCAAAACTATGTGTTTGTAAGTGACAGTGCAGGTGTCTCCTCCATAATGTAAGACATAATAAAAATGGTACCTGTGTGGAGTCCCAACAATGCCTTAGAAAGGGTTTAAAATCACCTTCACAACATTAGATCAGTACATACTGCCATCATTAGGGGTGCACCGATAGGGGTTGAAGGCTAAGAGACATACGTCAACACAGGTCTGGGCACAGTAAACACAGCCACGCTTGGTGGACTGAGCTACAGCCGTAACCAAGGCAGCAGTGACTGCCACTTTGAGAGGGCCCGGTACTGGCGACTAAATGCAAAATAGGTAATGGTCTTAACTAAATTGCAGCTAACTAGAACTCAGCTAACACACCAGCTTCAGGTAAACTACTGAAATTTCAGCACACTGGATACAAGCATACAGATGTGCATTTCTTCAGCCTGCCGACAAGAAGGCATACAGCATACAATGTGACTTAAGACATTTGATCAAACTATTTGTTAATTTATCTGACACCCTCCTCCAAATGACAATGCTAAGCTACTACAACTTCCCCATTTACAGAGCTGGGTAATTTTTACTGTTTCAATTCAGGGTAGGAAGTACCTTCATGAAGGGTACTACAGTGGGTGTGGGATTTGAATGCAAGTGGTCCTAATCCAAGTCTACACTGCTTGTGCTACCCAAATGAACATCACGACATACTCTTACAGGAGCGCTACCAACTTGGGTAAATCTGTGTGAAATTTACCTGCTCCTACACAGTGAACTGCAGCTCTTCATCAGCACGACACATCTGGTCGCCAGCTGGGTACCAGTGCTGCACAACAGCTAAGCACTGAGGCTAAACGCTCAGCTTTTATTCTGACAGAAGAAAATAAAGCTGCTTTTGGGTTGTGCATTGATGCAACCCACATCTTCAAAACCACTGTCACTCACATGAAAACAACATACACAACAATACGAACCTATCTACAAGAAAAAAATGCCTATGAAAAAAGGTGCGTGCTAAGACCTGTTACACACAACCCACAGAATTTAAGAGGTGTGTATTGGCCCTCAATAATCGAGTACAAGATCGGTGCACCCCTAGCCTTAATCTAAGGAAAGGCTTTCTTAAAGTGACAAAGGTTTTTAGGCCTAAAAAACCTTAAAAATTACAAGCTGAATCCAAATGTTTTCATGTTATTTTTTCAGTAGTTATCCCCCTTTGACCCAAGATTAACTTGAAATGTAGTTATAGGGACAAAGAGGGTGTAAACAGGGCATACTGCGTGGTGCACATACACAGGCAGAGGCTGTAGCACACCAGGTGCCTTATTCTGTCTGTCTTAACAAAAAGTGAATATGGCAGCATCCACCCGCTCTTTCCGACCCTGCACACAACTCACCTCCAAACAAACACTGCATCACCAAAGGAGCTGGGGCTCATTGACACTTTGGGCTCAGGAGAGACCTAATTAGGTGTTGGTGCTATACTTCTGATGCAAGGAATAACATCCATATTGGTTCAGGCCTTTTAAATCATAAATCACATCATCATTAGAAAAATGCTGTCAAAGGCACTTTGTCACATATTACAGCAAACAGTTGTTCAATACACAGTCTGTCTTTGCCCAATCGCACCCAATATTATGTCTTTCATACATCTTTACAAAACTATTTCACCCCCCTTTTTCATTAATACATTTATACAGTTCTCTTTAAGCCTACCTACACAGAGAACCCAACAAAAATGGAGAAGTAAAATCTACTTCATCAGCTTAACAAAGAAGAAAAAGAGGCGAAACCAAGTCAACATTATTACCTTCTCCTCCAGCTGGTTAAATATGAACTCGATGACGACGTCATCCTCGAACCCTAATATTTCTGTCACTCGTTGGGTAATCCAGGGTTTGATAACCTCCAGGTTCACCTTGGTCATATCCACCTGCAACCACAAACAAGAAAGTCCAAAATTGTGCAAATGCTCACAGCTGAAGGTTTGGGCAAATGGAGGCACCCTCTGGGACTGGAGAAGGTGACTGGGTCTCATTTTTGTCTGATGATCAAATAAAGCCAGCTTCTTTGTCTCATTTTTCCATTATTTTTTTCCTCAGTCTGAATATTTAAAATTTAGCACAGGTTCCTTGTTTAACAATTGCTATCATTACTAAGCTTTTCTATATTTTAAGACTTTGTAAAATTGAGAACGAACCAGGGGGACCTTTGTTTACACCTCCAGTCAAGGAGGAGGCAGTAAAAAGCACTTGAACAGGACAGAGTATATAACCACTGTCATTTAACATACATTTGAGAGCACGTCCAGCTTTGGTGACCAGTAACAGCATGACAAATATGCTTATGGGATGAACTTGTAAACAATCAGGGCTACATTTGTAAAAAACTACATTTTTTTTATTTTAGCCATTTTAAATAAGTTTTACTTTAATGTAGCTCCAATATAAGATGTTAAACATCAAGTGTTTTCTATAACTACACTCAGAATCTTACAAAACCTAAATCATAAATTGAGCTGTCTATAACGCTTTTAAGGTTTGAGTAAAGAAAAAGTCACAAAGTGAGGAAATCTGCAAATGTGAACAGGATGAATCTGTCAATAAACGGTTTTTTTGTGGAATTTACTTTTCTTGTGTTGGCAATTTAAAATGATTTTTAATTATATGGGCAATATCACCCCTGCTACAAACGTGATTCTCCAAACAAGGCACTCATTGTCTTGTCCAGAAACTCCTTTCCAAAAGGGGTAGTTCCAGGTGTCAGTATTGCTGTTTATTATCTGCACACTGCCTATTTGCTCCCAACTTGTGCTCATCTGGGTGTCGTATTCAACTGTTCCAGTCTTTCCAGCATCTCCTACTACTTTGTGCAATTTCCTTCAAGATCAATAGTTTTAATAAATACTGCAAGAATATTTTTCATTTATTAGAGGTTTCAGAGATTTTTATAGAACCTAACCAACAAATAAAACAAGGGACAGCTGTATGATTAAGTTTTTAATCGACTCTGGCGTAAAAGTGACTTTAGATTTTGAAACAAGTCAGGTTACAAAAAGAATTGCAGTCACAATTGTGTTTGTAAGGTGAGGAGCTGGTGTCAGATGGTGTCTGATGTCCCACTGGGACATTTACCTTCTTCTCCAGACATTCTGCAAATTTCAGTTGCTTCAGTAGCTTCTTCTGTTTGTTGCTGAAGCGGTTGTCCTGCTCTGCGCTGGTGCCCTGTGGGGGAGAAACAGGTGATTCATGTTTGGGTTCCCATGTTTATCAAATGCTTTTTTCCAAAACGCAGTACAACTCAGAACAAACAGAAGGGCATCAAAAACAGACGAAGAGCTTTCACAACAGGATCAGAGCACAGTCTGCCTTGTCTCATACCAGAAAGTTGCTGGTTCACATCCCTCAAGCAGCTGTACGTGAAGGTGACATTCATAGAGTAAATGCGCAGAATCATAGCAGATGGCATTGGACTTTATGTAGCTGCCAGGAGATCATGAGATAAATGACTAAAAGAGATGGGTTTCAGACTCTTGAAAGCTGGGAACGATTAAGCAGCTCCGAGGAACACTGAAGAATCCATTTCACCCCATCATGCCAGAACCAAGAAGCTACAGACTTTCAAATTTCAACTCCTTGTCAGTAGGACCACCAAGAACTCAGAGGTGGAGGAGCACCATGCTCTTGCCGAGTTGAAGGCAGCAAAAAGGTCCGGTAGGTATCATGGACCAGTCTAGAGCTAATGAAGAGAAGTGAGGGGGAGATACATGGGAATGCCTTGGCAGGTAAAACAACTTGTGCTGAACATTCTGGATCAGCAGGAGAGACTTGAGTACGAAACACTAGACAGAAAGAAGCCACAGTGATTCAGCTGAGATGTCACCATGGCCTCTTGGCAGCGTGTGAGCAAGTTCTCCAGGACAGCAGGGACATGGAGAATTTGTATCCTGGAGCTGCTCAGCTGAAGACAGGGACTGGCCAACCAAGTGGAAGAATCAGAGAGACACTGCAATATGTGAGAGTGTATCTGTGACAGCTGGAGGAGACTGGAGGACTGAATACAGAGCCCCGTGGGACACCTGTGGAGACTGAGGGCCAGAGAGGGAGCCATGCTGATCCACCTGTTGTCCGTGATCCATCTGAACACACATTTCACTCAATCCTCATTACAACACGACATCACATTCAGGCAAGAGCAGCTTATGTGTAATGTTGGATCACTTTCGTGGAAAAATACAGGGAAAAAAACATCACAGCTAAACACAGCAGCAAGCATAGGAGACAGAACTGCGGTTAACGGGTTTATTCAAACAAGGAGAGATCAATCGACAGAGACGGTCATTCAAATAAAAAAAACTTATGCTAAACGTTCGACGGAGATTATTTAACTTCTTCAGAGTGAACCTTGGGGAGTAATAAAAGTTAATTCGGGGGGGGGAATTCGCGACATATTATTTCGCGTGACGGTGTTGTTAAGGGCCTCCAGAGACCTCGGGCTATAGTTGCCGGTTACCCAGCGGCCGTCAGAGTCCGGGGTGACGGAGCCTAGGAGATCAAACCCTATTCGACACAATTTGTACCGCGGTAACCGCGGAAAACGAGCTCTGTAACCGGGGAGCCCCGTGCTAACGAATACATACACCGTTAGCTCTCATGCTAACAAGCAGCGCGCGGACTCGGCCGCCATTTTTTGGTTCCCTGAGCGCGGCGGTTGCCGAGGTCGCGGAATGGCGCACGAGCGAGCGGTGTCGATGCGGCGCATTCACAGCAGGGCGGCTTGCGGCGATACGCAGCCTGTGCGCTCAGAAACACCGCCATGTCCCGGAAAAACGGCGCCTACTTACGCGGAAGAAGCCCGCGTCCATCTTGTTCGAGCTCGAGAAATGCGTGCGGGAAACAAGAGACGTGCCCCCAGGTCCCACGATGCACCGCGATAGTACAACCGTTTAACGTCGCGAGAGGCCACCGCGCGGCGCTGTGTCTCTGCCTCACGAAGGAAAGGAGCCTGGCGTCACGCGCAAGACGTCTACGTCAGACGTTACGCTCGCTGGGCTGGGCTACGTCTCACGTTCCATTCTGCGTTTGTTTGGTTCTGCAGCGCCGCTGACGTCCTGTTTCTTTAACCAACGCCTCTATTTGTTTTGCTTTTTCCATTTACTTTTAAACACGTGTTATTGTATTTGGTTTTTTGAGAAATAAAGACCTACAATCCAGTGTAATCAGCCTTCTGTTTTGTTAGCTAAATACTTTATGCACAAGTGCAAATTAAATAATAAAAAAACCTTCCCTTTATTTGTATCAGTACAAGAATACAACCCTAAAGTAAAAAAAAACCCAAAGCTGCTGGAACTGTGCCTCCGCTGACATCACATTTATCATGTATAGTGTTCTTTGCATTATTAGATGGTGATGATAATAATAATAATAATAATAATAATAATAATACTTTGTTGGAGTCCCGCTGGCATTCTTGTTTTGTGCGTGTTGTGATGTTTGAAACTGTTGAAAAAATAAAGTTTGTTTTAAAAAATTTCACGCACTTATTAAGTTTGTCTGATTTTTGAAATATTTAAAAAGTTAAAGAAATGCTGGTTTTTACAGATGTTTCATACAGCATTTTGTATATGCTGTGTGTATACATACATACAGTGTTTCTCTGGCCGTATAATGTCTGTGTTGATCACATGCAGGCCTGGTTGTTCTGAGCTCCTGTGGCCGTGTGTGAGTCCCCTCTGGTGACAATGATGTGTAGGTGGAGTCCTGGGGACACAGTGACATGTAAGAGGAGTCGTGGTGAATGTCTGAGGACTGCTGGCAATTCTCCCATGTATCTATCTGTTAGGTCACCCATGGTTTATTCCACCTACAAGTTGGGCTCATCTGAGGTGGTTAGTTACAGTGCATCAAAACATACACTTTTCTCAGATTCTTATGTCTTACTGGTCAACTTGAATCACCTGAACGTGTTCGTTTCTGCCTCTCTTTGTCAACCATACATCGGGTCACTCTCTGCACGTCTAAACAGGTTCAGTGTAACACATATCAGTTTGTCTGGCGTCACTTGGGCTCGAGTGCCGAACCGAGCTGTAACACTAAACTCCTCAGACTCTAGAAAACCTCAGTGTCAAAAAAGCTGAAACAAAAAGTGTGTGAATAGGGTGTATTGTTCAGGTTTTGTGTTCTCCTGCTCCAGGATGTGCTCTTTCTTTAAAGGTCCTTTCCTCCTGGCAGAGTCACCGTCAGCCTCCCTTTGCTGTTTGCAGTCATCACAAACATTTCATGCATTTTTTTAGGCAGTGCTCTGCTCAGTCGAGTAAATTGAAGACGGAATTAGACAAATAGTAAAAGATTGACATGCCACTGTCCTATATATAACTCACTTCTTGGCACTTGATGAACCGGTCCAGCTAGTTATTATATCTTTAGTTGTATTACCATGAACTATTCAACAGAAAAATTGGCCACCATGTCTAACACGTTGCACATTCACTACCAAGCCATTTTATTATCATCATTTACAAAATATAAATCTAGACACACAACAGAAATAATGAAAAACACATAATCTCTTCAGTCTGTGATTTTTCTGACCCTTTGCTGTACAAGTCGTCACATTTGCCGTCTCACAGCCAGGGCAGAGATGGCAGTGCTGGAACCGAGCAAAGTCCCGGTCTGTCCTGTTCTTATCCTTCATTAAACGGGGCACTTAATAAGTTAGTTAAAGTCCACAGTTTGTTGAGGCCTGGGCTTCGAGGGTGTAGTGGCACACTTTTTCTGCCATTCCATGTCTTTAACTGCTGGAGGTCAGTCAGTCTTGCTGGGAGCAGCTATGTGTTGTCCAGAGGTGGGATGTCATGGACAGTAGCCACCGTGGAACCACTGGTCGTGCTGTTCTGCTCCAGATTGCTCCGGTCCAGGTCATTCCGATCGACTCGTGGCAACTGGAAGCCATTTTCCACGGTGCCGTTGGGCTGGCTGAAACTTCCAGACACAAAGTTCGAATTTGTTCCCATTGTGTGCAAGGGCATGTTGGTCTGAACCGTTGAAGAGGACTTCTGTCTGTGTTTGGGCCCCCCTGCAAGCACACGGGATGCGTGGGTCCTCCTGAGCAGGGAAAACACGGAAGTGCTCAGAAACATTCCTTCAAAACACATCCTCTAAGGCCTGTCTGTAGAAAACATTTTTAAAATTGTGTTTTTGAAGTTTTGCTAGAGATTAAAATGATGTAGATGTGAGAAATAGGATCTTTGTTTTGTAGACTTCCCTGTTCTCAGGTCATTTACATCAAATTGATGACTCATTAAGGAAGTGAAGCGTCGAGAATGCTGCCAAACCTGTTGTAGGTCTTGAGAATGATCAGCAGTATGGTAAGAATGATGATGATCCCAATGACAATCACAGCGATCATAGCTCCCGAACCTGGACAACAAACCAAGGAGAAAAGAAAGAAGAGGAGGTCCAAACCCTTCAGGGAACCTGTGTGTGAATTCTAGCCTGAGGGCCTGAGCAGCAAGCAGCTTTTATTAATTTCCCTCTAATCGTTCATGAACTTTGCAGTATTTATACCAGCTGGTTTATGTAGGGAATCCCTCACTATGTTTTAGCTCTCTCTGTGGACCATGCATGTTCTCCCCATGTTCATATGTATTTCAGCTTAATTGGCGATTCTAAATACAAGATAAGTCAGAGTACATCACACTGGAGAAAAACATCAGCTAAATGAAAAAATGTAGATGTATACAAGTGTATTCAAATGTATGACAAACCCTGCCTTCCATTGCATTTTCCTTGGTGCTTATTAAGATACGGTTGTCTTAAATTTCCCATACAGTCGTAACCTCGTACCTGAAGGCACAGGACTAACTGTGAGTAAAGCTACTTTCAGCGTCATAACCACAGTGCCTCAGACTCGGTACATGCGAGTCACCGTGGTACGTACTCTGAATGAGAATCTGCTGGTAAGACTTGGTGGTGGTGTTCTGGGCTGCCGTGGTCTGGATGCTCACAGGCTGGGTGCTTGTACTTTGCATTTTTGCCTGGAAAATGACAGCAATAAAGAAGCCATGTTAGAGGGCATGTTAAAAAGGCCCAGACCTGCCTGGGTAACCAGTACACAGTACAGCTGCAGGGTGGGACCTTGCCTGTGGCTGTGAAAGTATGAAAATAGGTGAGACTTTTTGGATAAAACCCATGGCTAGACCCTGTTACACAGATAAACAACAACAATGATGAGAGGAGAGAGAGAAAGCCACATGCTGAGTGAGCTAAGCCAGTAAGCATGTTCTCTGGTCCAGCAGACATGTCCCTCTCAGCTAGCAGCCGTGTGTTTACGGCAGCAATGCTGTCTGTCCATCCAGTTGCCAGGGGCAACGTGTTTGCACTGCAGGATTAATTGTCCCTGGCTTTATCATGATCTGGAGCCCAAGGAGTGCCGTATGGAAGTGAGTGAGGGTTACTTGTTGCTGTGGTCTCTGTAGAGAAAGCCCTCTTTGTGTGTTCTAGCCCTTCCATCACACATATTAACACATTTCCGGGTGATTCAGCTGCTCTTTCTTTTGAGAACGAGCACAGATGCTGTTTTGGGGTAACAGGACCTTGACAGTTAACATCTTTCTGGGTCCCACTATATCTGTTTGTCCGCAGATTTGCATCCCACTTTCCTCGGTTTTTCCAGCTCAGTTTCACCAAGAAACTACCTCAAACAAACCTTCTCTCTGGTTCAACCGGACTAACCGAGAGCCTGAAGTGAGCGATGCTTTGATAACATCATCACAGAATGGTACACTTATGAGCAGACCTGGAGTCACGTCCAAGAACCTCGGAAACAGCTGCTTGTTAACAGGTAAGACAGGCAGGCAGAGCACAGCCACCTCACTGGCTTGCTGTCGCACCTTTTCCACACCAAGTCCCATATTTATTATCTGCAGAAATTTCCACAGACACACACAGGCTCCCTAAGAACCCAACTGGGATGAAGAAAGGAGGAGCAGGGCTGACTGAAGGTGTGTGTACATATATGCAATTCTCCCTCAAGATGGGTGGTGGCCAAGCAATGACTAGTTGCTGCTCACCTGGTGTTGCAATTCTGCTAAACAGACGACACCTTGTAAATTGGTTTTCAAAACTTCTCCAGCTCCTTTATTTCGTAAACCCCTTTGACACTGAAATACTGCAGTAGTTTGCTTGGAACACTGTTCCTTCTCCCTGGCTCTGCCACCCTGCTGTCCATTCAAACCCAACATCATTCAAGGCTGGACTTTCCAGGTTCCCCCTCACCCTCCCATAGTCCAATCTCCATAGTGAGGGCCGCCAAACTGTCACAGAGTACTGCATTGCCTCAGCAGTACCAGGCAGATCTGGTATATGTCTGTACATCCCCCCAATTCAACCTTCTCCGTTCCCAATCGAATGAAGAACCACCACCAGTGGTAGCCCTTCAAGGGAGGACACCAGTAGCATTTACTAAAGAAAGCAGCAAAATCCAAGAACAATGAGTCCTGGGATTAATGTCCAACAAATGTTGTTACAAGCAGCAAACATACAAAGGTGTCATTTCAACAGCCATTATGTTAACTGGCCTGAGAACACAGACAATGACCACTGGTCCACATGAAGAGATCCCCATCAAAAGGGAGGAGACTGACCTTCTATTTTACATAAATCAAAAACTTCTGTCTACAATGACAGACAGTGTTGTTCACCGACAGTCACCAGAGCTGTAGTGGGTCATGGCGACCACATTGGTCAAAGCGCATGGCTTGTGGTGTCCTGAGAGACAGTCGCCTAGCCATCGTGCTGACAGCCAACTGTCTGAACAAACTGCTCATATTTCAGGACAAGCAGCAGGGACCAGATAAGCAGCAGACTTACGGAGAACAGGAGACTATCAGAAAAATGATAACATAATAGAGCTGATAAAACTGGCCATCCCAACAGCTCCCGGTGCTTCCAGATACAGAGCAAGAAGGACCCAAACTATGCAGCTCAAAAACTGGCCCTCAAGCCATGTGCTTCTACCCTGTCAAATTCCTCATGCATGCAAATATACTTGGCCAGTTGTTGTCTTTGTCTTCTGTTATCGTCCATCCCAGAAGATTTTAACCATTTTATTCAGCTGATTCCATCCAGAACAATTTGAGTTCTTAATCACAAAGGCACCTGCTTCCTAATAACAAAGACATAACCCAGGGACTGAAAATAAAAAGTTTGCAGCACGTCCTGTGGGAACTCCATCACTTCTACAGCCTTGTCTACGAGGAACCGTAACATAAATCCTGTCAAGAACACGGAGAAACACAGAACTATGTTGCTGTTACCATTACAATTCACTGTTTGGGTGTTTTAGGGATAAATGCTAAGGTTGGCTCATCCCACCAGATCTAAGGGGTTCCATGAGACACATTTAAAAGAAGACTAGAAAGAAGGGGGCGGGATAGGTGAACCTGTGAAACCACCGACAATCAAATCCTGTCTTCTGCACTGAGGTTTAAAGTTTTAGGCCCAAGTCAAAGACCAGCCTGCAGGAAATGCTTCATTGTGCCTCTTTGCATTCTTCCACAGTGAACATCGGTGTGACCAGTTGGCATGAACCTGCGAACTAGCAAACCTCCAATGCGACACTGATGATTGGCACCCTACAGTCCTCCAGAAACAGGGTCTGGTGTCTATTGTTCAAGGCAGTGGGCAGCAACGTCACTTCAGCTCCGTTTAAGAACACCTCTGTTGGTTCAGCAGTGTTTGGCGATTTACAGAAACTTTCTCATTGTTTTTGGCAGTTTGGGCAGCCCTCAATGAATGCTTACTTAAAGGGTGAGTCACTGCTTAAACATTTGAGTGAGGCTGGCTGGACTTCCATTCAGGTCAGAGGGACAAAGGCACAATATGATCCTTCAAGTCATTTTGTGCATTAAGGGTAACTTAACAGAACAGCTGAAGTACGGTAATATACCACTGCATTGTTCCCCATAACATTAACATTCCATGAGAAGTCCCCAGCCTTAATAGAAAGTTCCCACATTTCCTCTCTGCAAGAAACAAAAAGCAGCCATTATTGTTCAACTGGGGTCAGCAGGAGCCGGATATGGGTTCAAGTGTCGCGAAGGATGTTTCTGCAACACCCTTGACCACTGCTTTAGTAAATACACAGCTGGGTAGATGGGTAGACGTGACAGTTACGTAAGTAACTCTGGGGAAGGTCATCCACTAGGTAAACCAATTATATTGATGTAATGTTCATCTAGTCCTGCCTCAAGTAAATATTGATGAACAAAGCTAACTGCTGAGAAAAGTTGAATAGAAAAACAAACATTTCCACTTATTTCCTACAGTTCATGGAAACTTATGTGACTTTTTTACAACCGTATTATCATCAGTCACTGGTGTGTAGAAGAACGGGAGATTTCGCAATCTCCTCATGTTCCCCTTTTTCAATGACCAGCTACAACAATCCAAACTGCTCACAAGCACCATAAAGCAGAACCTTTTCCATTTCCCCTTCAACATTCACTGATGGACCAATAAATCAAGCCACTGTTTAATTTTAGATGGTAGACAATGCATGTTGCTGGGCTGCGTACTGAAGGAGCCGTACTGTCACACCACTCACCATGTAACGAAAGCTAGCATTCAAGCCTTAAAACAGTGGCCCACAGAAGAACGGCAACAATCTCCCACCCACCAGCAAGAGTGGTGACTTATCAGATGTGAAGGCCACGAGGAGAGCCTTCAAGGAGGACAGGAGCAAAAGACCCTCTGGAAGACCAACCACACTGAGCAAATTTCAGCCTGCACAGATTCACAGAGATCCGCATTTCTCCACCTTCAGTAGATCAGAGTAGGGCGCTTTGGATTATGTGGTGAAGGAAAAAGAAAGAGTGTTTGACTGTTTTACATGCACGCCACTCTGTAAATGACAGAATGATGACAAGGCGATTTCAATATTCCCCAACACCACCACCGATGAGCTGTCCTTTGGGTCATGAGCACACTTCGCTCATAAGTGTTTGCATCTTTAAAACATCAAACCCTTGTGAGTCACAGGTTGGTTGGTTGAGGAAAAGACCAACAGATTCAGTGCACTGGCTCTTTCTGATGTTTAACTTTAAAAACCTTAGCAGTCTGCTAAGATGGACAACCTGAGTCAATATTTTAACTCCCATTCAAAGGCAGTCAGGGCTTTACAGCACCTCGTAAGTGGTTACTGACTCAGGATTCCTACCGGAGAACCACCCAGGGCCACCTGAACACTTCTCTCCCCATCAGTAGGCAACCCAGCCCTATCTATGCAACCAAAGGGAATCTGCTCCCTGACAGCGGAGCCCATGGCACCACCAAATACTGGCTCTTAGAACAAGAAGAAGAAAAGAATATTCCCAGGAGCGACGAGACAGTGGTGGCCATTCTTCTCTGGTCTCTAGGGCTTCTATCCATCAAACCCGTGAAGCCAAGACACATATTCACACAAACTGAAAACGATGCACAAAACAAAACTTAAACCTCGGCAAGTTTGATAAGTTTGTCTGTCAACGTAATGACCCCCCCATCAAAAGATTAGTTCTGTAGATATCTAGAGCCCTTTACAGCACCTCTCACAGCATTTAAATCACAGCGCAAATCTTCCAATTTCGTGCTCAGTTTACAGTTTTTAGCACAACTCAGGAAAATTATTGTGAACTTGAAATCTTGTTCTTCTTTTTAGATTAAGTTTTCTTCAGCTGGACTACTTATGTCACGAATGTAGATTTACAGTTTTACTAAAACAACATGCAGTGCTGTCTTTCGTAACACTGACTCCATTGTGAAGCGGGATCAAAGAAAGTGTTCATATGAGACGCACAGCTAAGACAGTCAACAAACTGGCTCCTGCTCACAGCTCCAAGCCCAAATCCTGTTCCACACACAGAACTCTCAGGAATGTGAGGTGGCAGAGTCCACCTGAGACTCACCTGGGGCCTCGCGGACCAGGACGCCCTCCAAGGTAGGGTTGTGAGCGGCGACGAGCAAGAGGAGAGTGCACACAGAAGTGGGCGAGATCGAGTGATAAAGATAGAGAGCAAGAGAGAGAGGGAGGGAGACCAGGTGAGCTGCTTACCTTTACGAAAACCCATCTGCCATAAAGCGTCCCTAGCAAGTTCACCCCCTGGCCCCCATGTTCACAGAAGGATGAGTTAGGGGCTGAAGACACAGGGGGGGCAAGAATCTAATAAAAATGTGTGAAAAGGCAAGGAAGCGGTGAGAGGTGCAGTGCAGCTGTGGGAATGAGCAGGTGAGGTGCTGTGGTGAGGAGTAGCACAGCGGACGGCTGTTTGGCTTGGGAACTCGCGGCCCGGCCCCAAACCGAGCTGGTTTTTCAGGTCTGTCGGGCCCCAGGGAGAGCTGACGCGGGACACACAGGGCCTCCTCCTGTCCTGGGGTGGGACCACAGGCTCCATGCCATCACAGCCCAGCCCAGCAGCCCCTGTAGCGCTTCTGAAGTCACACTCACCTCTTCTGGGTGTGTGTGCCGTAATGGAAGAAGAAAAAAAAAATCACTTCAACTCATTAGATAAGCCACAACTATGCAGGCGTGTATGTGTATGTAAATTAGGTAGTATTTTATGAAGACAGTTTCACCTGGGAACAAAGCTGTGTGGTCCCAGTGGTTCTGCACTGGCCTCAGCTCCTGCAGGACCCCACACCCCACTTGACCCCCTGTACTCTTTCACAAAATGACCATTTTTTTCTGCATGTTCACTCTCCCACAGTTAAAGAACATTCAGTGATTATGGTTGTGTTACTTTGGAGAAGCGCTTTCTTGCCAGACGGTTACTCTAATGTCTACAAGACAAAAGGTGACAAAGAATGTTAGAGAAGGAATAGCCTTTTTACAAAGAGTGTTGTGTTCTTCCTGCTCTGTCTTTCTCAAGGTGTCACACTCAAGTTGCTCTGGTGATGGACTTTACCCCAAAGCACCCAGTCCAGTGCGGGTGACGTCGCGGAGCCCAGGAGAGCTGTGATGGGAACCTAGAGTGCAGTACTGCTCACACAGCAGGCTTTGGACCTTCTCCATGGGAACCCATCCGAGGATAAACAGCGCAGTGAAAGGGAAGCACTGCATCGGGTTTCACTGTGACGACGGGAAGAATGCTGCTTTCACTCAGGTCATTTCTTTTCAGAAGCATCGTGAAAGGCAGCCATTCTGCACCAAACTACACCGACTCAGATGGCTACTCTCTCATTCAACACACCCTGCAGCCAGTCTCTCTCTCTCTCTCTCTCACACACACACACACAAACATGGCCAGCAGGGACAGTCAGACCTGAAACACTACATCCATCAACATCACCTGTCCAGTGATATGAGGCAGATCCTTTGATGCAGCCATCAGGACAACCTGGGGCACCTGCATTTCATACCCTGAAGACACCAGGTGGGTAGAACAACGGGACAAACACCCGTGTTGAAAATCCGAGTGAGGATCAGAGACAAGAAACTACCATTTTTAATCATGTTCACTTTCCAATATTTTCATTTTTTATGTTGGGGAGGGACAGACCACCTTGGAAGCCACCGTCAGTAGAGGGCCAGGATTTTTTTCTGGTCCCAGATGGTTAACCACTCACAGGCTGTTTTACTGCCACCTGCTTGCAGCTTTTCCGGGGCTGGGTTTCCATGACTTAGGGCTTCTGTTCACTGAGCTCTCCTCTTTGGCTTGGAGGCCTTTCACGGAGCTCCTTCTGAAACCTGAAATGAACTCACCCGAAAAGCACTGCATTTACAGTCACTTCTCTGGGATTTATTGACATAATTCTTTTCTGTCAGCTCTTTTAGTTTATGAACTATGGTGGTATATCAGGTTCTCTGTGAAGTTGTTGTCAGCTCTGGGACTCCATTTTGTTTGATGCTTTTTGGAATTTCCACTAGTTGATCTGTTTTCAGGTTCCAGTCTGTCTGGCCAGTCAGAGGTCCTCTCAGCAGCTCTCAGCAGCCCACTTCCTGCATGGCGTCCGGCACAAGATTAAAGTGTTGACATAGAGCTTCTCATCTGTTCCTGATTTTTTATTGCTTTTAGAGGCCTCTTGGCACCAACTGTCTTGCTACCTTGCTAACCCTGTGCCAGCTCAGTGTGCCAGGTATTGACAGGTCCCACAGCTTACCACGATGACCTCGAAGGTGACAAGAACTTCAGGTCCCCCCAGCTGAAGCTGTCTTTGGGACAGTGACTGTTTTGCTCTCTCTGTAAACCACTCACATGTCCAGCTACCAGCAGGAGCACCATAGAGGAACACAAACCATGCTCTGCCCCATCACATTATTCTCTTCCCACCAAAGTGCCTCCTTAAGAATGAGTGGGTACACAGCTGAGACTCCCTGCCCAGAGGACCCCAGGGGATCCAGGGTCCTTCAGCTCCAACACATCCCCAGGAGACTCTCACCAGACACAGATTTGTGACTCTGTGCCACTGACTGTGTTACTGCACCTTAACTTCCCAACAGTTTGTTCCTGCCCAGTGACACAGGCAGCTAAGAGGAAAAAGGAATCAGACACATTTCTAAGAATAACACTTTATCTTTCTACGTGACACAGCGACATCGATACTTCTACACAAATATAAGCAAGGAGCAGTTTGAGAGAAAACAATTAGGTAAATCAGTGCACACAAAACAGAAAATACACATTTCATTGCTAATTATTGCTTCATTGCTACTCTTTTGAACAACTACAGTACAAGACAATATTCATAATTGAACAAAACAGTACAACACTGACACTACTAATCATTAAATGAGTCCATTTTTAACACGGTACCATTCGTATCCAGTCAGACGAGCTTTTTTTAATACATTTTTGTCCTTAAGAAACTTAAAGCTGTGATAAAATTGAAAAAACCTTAAATGGACAAAGATCTGAAAAAGGCCGTAGCAAACGCCACACAGCCACTGGCCTCACTTGCACTAAGCTTGGCATATATACATAAATATATACATTGTCACTCATCCTTGACACCCAGTTCCAGCAGACAAGCGGTGTCACCCGAATACGAATCTGAGCATCGTTCCTCACAACAAGGCCATGCCGCTCACCACGTACACCAGCTCTGTACAACTGCCTATTGGGGAGGGGAGGGGAGGCTCACACCTGACACACTCCACACACACCCACCATCGCAGCTGCCGTCCCACATCGCAGAAAACCCTCCAACGCGCAAACCGCAAACACTTGCACTCATACTGCTAGGCTGAAAAAAAGCAAAGGCTACACAGGTTGTTTGTATTAAAATGCAAACGAAAATAAAGGAATAAAGCACAGGCATAAGAAGAACCAGTGTCTCAGCGCTCCTGTGAAACTGCTGATGAGTGGATGGATAAGGAGACCAACAGTGTCACATGCAGACAGATGTTAGGCATCGGTGATGAGAGTTGGTGCTACTCCCTCCCCTGTTAGTGCCTGAAGAGCTCCTGTCAGTGTCACGGCCATCACCGTTCAGCCAAAATCTGAATCATAGTATTTGTACATCACCTCAAAAACATCTCTACAGCGTTCCTACCTCACCTTGACAACCCATTTCTGTACACAGCAAACCTTATGATCACGAGGTCATTACCCGTTCGGGATCTCCGTGTGTGTGTGTGTGTGTGTGTGCACCAACAGGAGGACCAACTCTATCCAGATGGCATTTGCATCTATTTTCCCCATTAGAGCCCATGTGAAACCTATTGTGTGTGTGTTACTGGTGTGAAAGGAGCAGTGGGAGCAGCGTTCCCTTCTCCTTGCCATAGTTCCTGTTTTCCAAGGTGACCTCGCAGGTAAGAGCAGGTAAGAGAGCATGAGCACGGTGGCCGGAGACAGAAGTTTTGGGAGGAACTGGGAAGGAGTCACATTCATTCTCACAGCCCCGCAATCCACCCATCTCACAAGCATTGAAATCTTCATCTTCACTTCATCTGCTTCTGTTCCACCTTCATCTGGTTGTCACACTTCTGGAAGCTTCCAGTCAGTCCTGCTCACCCAATCAGTCTAGTCTGCACCCATCCTGGACAGCGGTCTGGACTCAGTGGGCATTGGTGCCAAAACCACAACATCACAATCAGTATAAAACAGACAAACAGATGGGCTCCTGGATACGCTAACAGGCATGCATATATTCTGTGGTGTCGACTATGTGTTGAAAATACTGTACATATTTCACAGTTAGTCACACAACTCTCCTTCAGAACAAAGGAACACAGGAATTCCAAAGGCATATACACTTCAGCATGGCAACAGGGCAGCCTGTCTATTTACAGTCAGGTTTTCAATTTATTTGTGTGTGTGTGTGTGTGTGTGTGTGTGTGCGCACGCGCGTGCTCCTCAAAAGATGATAATGGTGCTAAAGCATTCTGTTCCCAGAAGGTGCACAGCTCAGCTGATATGTTAATGAGCAAAACTGAGAAATCAGAACATATGAAAAATTCAAATAAAACAGTCACTCAGTTCACCATTCCAGAGACGCACCTCTTCAGTGTTTCTAAAAAATGACCACCTGAAAATAGTGACAGTGGATGCAGAAACTAATAAAGAGTATCAATAATGATGGCGGTAGTAGCAGTGGTCCAAAAAACAATCAGTGCAAGAGCAACTGGAAAGTGCAGTGCTTGGAATGAGACAGGTGCTGCAATCACCAGGGGGAGTGTGCACCCCCTGCTGGCCCCCGGGGGTCCCTACAGTGTGTGCTGTGTGTGGACAACACCTGCGCAGCGGCTCCTGTCAAACAGCGAGCTCCTCAAATGCCACCAGCCGTGTTTCCGTCCGTTTTTTTATTCTTTTTTCGAATCTGAAATGAAGGGCGTCTTTCTCAGGACGACAGGATGGGGTCCGGGCTGTCGCCTGGGGGCTTAGTTAAAGATGGCAGGGGGTCCGTCGGGGCGACGCGTCTGGACAATCTTCTGCTTGGGCCTCGCCTCATCATCCTCCTCCGTCTCACTCTCACAGACGTGCACCACCACACTGGGGGTCGACTCTGTGCCTGCGTGCAGCTCATACTTCTCACCTGTAGGGAGCAGCAGAGAGCGAGTCATGGATGATCATCACATATTTACCACATAAACATAACTGTTTTCCCAGAGACCTGCAATTATAACAGGCACCTTTGCCATTTTATCCTGGAGTGAGTAACACAAACACAGAAACACACACTCACCTACATACAAGCTCTCACAAACAAGTTGGAAAACACGCGTACAAAAGCAGCAAGACTGAACTGGGGTTGCCATGGAGATGAGACTGGGCAAGGAAATGCGATAAGAGGTTTCGCACACAGTCATCTCTGGCAAACAGGGCGATGGGGAAAGGAGGCCATGCCCAGTGCCTGTCCTCTCACAAAACACCAGCAAAGAGCGGTGTGACTGCACACAGGACACAAGTCCATTTCGTCCACAGCTGGACCAGCTCCCAGGTCCCATGTTGCTCAGTGAACTACAAATGTCCCAAATCAAAGGGTTTCTTACAGCAGCCTGCGTTTGGCGAGGAAAACACACTTCCTCCCAAGCTCAGCTCTGTTCCCAGTCAAGCTCCTGACCTACTAGTGCAGTGATGATGCTCCTGCCCCTCTGCTGATTTCATGGTGGCATTTCTGAAATGTCACCACAGACCAGATTGGCACGGAGGCCCAACTAAGGCAAGTGACACCAGAAACTGCAAGCGGACAACCCTGCTCCGACGGCACTCATATTTATTATGCTGGTTTTTATCGTCTTTATCAAGCTGCTTTAGAAAGGCATTTATTTGCTGCAAATTCTGTAACTTGCATTAGTGATACAGCATTTTCCAAACCAGCTGGATGTTCACTGGAAGATGAGGACAAAGCTGCTTCTCAACAACAGAACAACCATTCTTTGCACTGGGTTTGAACCTGAAACCTTGCTCTCCTTCCCCACTATGCTACTATTTGCAGTGAGTCACTGGATGGGGTTCTTGGGGAGGCAGGTGACCTCTGACCTGGACCTAGTTTGGCCACGGCGCACAGCAGGTCATAGTTGATGACGGGCACGGCATCCTCGCTCTGGCTCCAGCCCACGGGGGGTGATGCTGGAGGCGAGATGAGGAACTGCTTAACTGGTTGGGGGGGTGCCAGGTAGGACTTGTCGACATCCTCATCGGAGTTCTGTACCTGAAGAGGCCAAATGTAGAGGTGTGAGGTGCATCTTGGTGAGTGGCTGGTGTACTACATAGACCTGCTAGAGGAACAACACCTATGATGGCAAAATCCAAAATAAATGTCCACATGAAAGTCTACAATGTCCAATATGAACATCTAACTGGGGCAGCAGACAGCTTGAATGCTGTGGTTATGGTTCTCACAGTCTTGGCTTTACCTCATACTGCCCCAGGAATGTGTAAATAACATGCTTGCAGCACACACACACACACACACACACACACCTGAGCAAAGAACAGATTGAGCTTCCTCCCGTTGAACTCAGACTCATGCAGTTCGATGCGGGCCCGGGCCGCAGCCTCAGGGGCACTGAAGCTGATTCGGACCCGCCGGAAACTCTTGAACATCTGGAAAGAGATCTGCTCATCGTAGATCTTGAAGAGGCCCTCAAAGCGTTCCTGAAAAGCAAAGATCCATCAGACTGTCAGACCCAGCACCAGCTTTTTACTCTGACCATCGACTAGTGCAGCAAAAAACAATCTGGACCTGTACAAGTGTACTTTTATCTGGGTTTGTGTTTATACAGTATACGGGAGAGGTGAACACATACACACACCTGTCAAGGGTATGCTGTGGACCACCTACTTCTCTCTACTCTGGGGCCCGCAGCCTTCATCAGACAGCATAACACACTTGGAGAGGAGTGCCAAGAACCACGGTCATCCGGCCCCCCGTGAGCCAAAGTGGTCCCTGGAGTGCCGTGTAAAGAAGGCTCGTGTGGCACGGTAGCAAATCAACAGCTCACTTGGGGTGAAGAGCTCAAACTGGGGAAGTGCCTCTCATCAACATGTAACACAATCCAACCCTGCAGCTTCAGGGGGACACAGCTGAGAGGAAGGTGTCATTGTTACGGGGAGATGTGCCACTGTCCATCACCTGCTCTGTCAGCAGTCCTCTTCCGATGACAATACGGCAGGAACACAATGCAAAATTCAGCCTCACCTTGCTTACCGGGCGGAAAGGAAGGGCAGTTAGGGTACCCTGTCGGTACCACTCTCCCCGGAGGAGGGTTTTGGAGCCGCAAATGAGGCAGAAGTTCTACCGTAATCAGAGTTTAGCATCGACTGATGCTACAAGCAGTTTGGGAAGGATGGCAGACGTACACTAATGGGGTCTCTTTTGTCAAAAGCCAAGCAGTCATTTCATTTTTGGCCGATTCCAAATGATAAAGGACAGTTTAATCTGCAGGGGTGAGCTCCTCCTCATGTCGAGCAATTCGTTTAGATCCATTTATTTTTATCTAATGAGGCATTATGTAACGTGCTCCATCAATTCTGTGAACGCAGAGGAACCCTCTAAAACACGTTGGAGGGATCATGACCCGTTGTTTTGCTGGCGGTCACCTCAAACTTCCGCTCTATCTGGGACCAGCAGATTCTGGACTAGCCTGAGTTTGGAGGGAAAATGAGTTTGTTCTCCCTATCAGAATGGAGGAGAAAAACTAAAACAAACTCCTCTCTGCCTGTATCTTCTCAGTAGTCAGCCAAGCAGACCTTCCGGGGTCTGCCCGGCCAGCATCCCTCGGTCTTCTCATTCCTGTGTCGGACTGAGCAAAACCCTCTATGGCAAGCTGACATTTCATGAGCTGTGCAGCTGGAGCCCTAGAGGGGAGAAGGGTGACAAACACGTCAATAAACCTTCTGTGTGCGTCGGCTGCAAATGCTCTGACCAATCGGACAGCCCATTTGTTTTCTCTTTAAGATTGAGTTATAGTACATAACCCCTCAACTGATTACCATAATACACAGACAGAAAAAAGGTCCCCTTGGTGATTAAATAAAAAAGCCCAAGATATCAGGGATGTGTCTTCAGAAAGAGCCTGTAATTGAATTTGGAGACCCTTTAAAGCCCTGGAGCTGCACTTTACAAAGCCTCATATCCACAGACACTGATGGCATGAAGGACAAGGAAAGTAGAGCATGTGCTCCTTCACTGCATGTGATGCCATGGAAACAAAGTTATCGTGCCACTGGAGAGAAAAAAGGAAACTAGCAACAAAGCTAAATAATTCAAGGCAGGTATATGAGCTTTCCATGTGAGGTCAGAAGAATGTGACCCTGTAGCTTGAAGTGGGAGGTCTTGTGTGACTTGTCCATTTGGAGCTGAATGGAATGAGGAAACGGCTGTATGTGGAGGTGAATGGGAACAGTTCATCTCTGCTGTGACACACAGCATCTGAGTCACCCGCGGGACCAGGATGAGGACCAACATTAGACTACAAACCTGCAAGCCCAACAGTAATGTGCAGGAATTTCAATGATATTTTCCAATACCCAGTCGCTATAACACAAACACACACAAGGAGACTGGCTGTCGCCATGCTGCCTGAATCTCAGTGCAAGTACAATGTTTTAAAATGAAAAATTTGGAAGAGATGACGATCCAGCCAATAACCCCAGCTCTTTTCAAGAAACCTCACAAACAAAGGATTACAGTCCATTAAAGTCCAAGTACAGTCCAGAAAACTAGACACTTGAGGTACAAGATTTGCATTATGACATAAAGGGCTTTCGGTTGGTCGCCGTTGTACGCAGTGCAGTTGTACAAATTCAGTATCAGAGCTCCAAAAAGTTACAACCTTTGCAAATAAAACTTTCCTGGGACGCCCATGTTTTCTGATTGCACCTATGAAAAAGACATGGCATTTGCCAGGAGGACTTGGAGATGACCAGCGCTCCAGATTTCCACAGAGAACAAAACAGAAAAAGCAAAAGGAGGGGAAGGTGTTGGTAAAACTGCTGGCTCACTGCGTTGCCAGGACAACCAGCCAAAGGCAAAAACAGCATCTACACCCTTCACTGTGTTTGCACAGAGAGAAACACAAGTGACGTGGCTTTTCAACCATAACACCTTTTACTCTTGCTGGTGAGCTGCTGCTTCTGGTTTTGTACTTAAAGAGTTCAGCTGGATAGAACAGGTCAGAACTTTATTCATTCCACAGGAAACTGCATGAAACAACAGCTTCAGTTGGTGTCAGGAGCTAGTAGACTGTGACATACTTCTGCTCAGTGGCCAGTCTGTTTTAGCCAAACAGGTCTGGCTGAGTGACAGTTCCCAATCATAGCCCAGGTGAGCCACACCTTGTCAGTTCCAGTTCCAGTCCCAGTCCATCTTCCAATTCCAGCGTTAGTCCATTTCCTCGTCCTGGTCTCAGTCACAGTCTCTGTCCCCGTCCTAGTCATCCTCCCAGTTCCAGTCCAAATCCATCTGTTATTCCCAATTCCACCCATTCCCTTCCCCAGTCTTATTCTATCTCCCAGACCCAGTCCATTGAGTAACGCTTGTCTCAGTCTCTCTCCCAGTACAGGTCACACTCCATCTCCTACGGCCATTCTGGTTTTCTTTTTGATATTAACAGCTCTTGGAAACAGGTAAAAGGTTGGTAACTAATTCAGTGTAAGTGAGTTTCTGGCACAGTCTCGACCCGATCCTGGCACAGTCCTCCAGAGAGACCACTGGGCTCCATCGCCTACCCCACAGGCAGCGTAACTCGAGCATTTGCATTCACTTATTCATGCACTCTTAAGGACTGTAATTTCCTGAGCAGGAGATAAGGTTGCAGATGCCCCCTGCCACGCATTTCTGACTGCACGTTCGGGTCTCTTACCACAGCACCCTGCTGGGGTTCTCCAGCTTGCCCTTGGTAGATTCTGCACTTGTACCTAGGCAGGCCCTCCAGTTAAAGGCCTGGTCAGATGAACTCCGGGAAGAACCGTTCAGGTGGCCTGGATACTACAGCTATGGGAAGTTTGGACAGAGGCTCTGTGGCCTGAACCAGATGCCAGCTTCACTCCTTTGTAAATATGACATTGGGGTCACCTGCATGAGGATGAGCGTGTAAAGTTGAGCAAATGAACATTCCTCCTCACACTGCACAATGTGGTAATGCTGCCAAGGCTACAGGGATGGCCACCAGGTCTATAGCTGATCATTCAAGATCAGCCAGCATCAATCAGGACAATGGGTGCAGAAGTGGTGTGTTCCTCCTGTTCCACCTCAACCCCATCCCCCTGAGGATGGGCACACCAGTAGTGGCAATAACACAGAAACGAGGCTTTCCATACAGTTTGCTAAAGAGAGCAACACTGCATTTATTTCAGGCCAGAGGTTCTGGGTCAGCATTGGGTCTGCAGTACCCCAGGGCCCTTTCATAGCATTTCACATAAAAAGAGCCATTAAGACATTACTCTCCTCTCTGCTGCCTGAAACATTCAGGCCAGAATGAGAAAATGCTCCTCCCAGCCGGCTGTTCTGGTCCACTCTGTGTAAGGACCTACACCGCCACTGTGCAGAACAGCATCCTGTGACATGGAGACTCCAGGTGAGCAGCCGTTCATCCCACCCACACTGCTCTTTATTTTCAAAGAAGCTGTCCTTGCTGAGAAGATCACCACCATCCTGCAGTATGCCAGAAAAAACCAAGGGGAACTGTTGTGAGGTTGCAGGGCAGAGGTCATCTGAATGACCATGTCACCACAAGCGTTAATGTAATTTTGGTGATCCTGGACCCTTGGAGACAATCAGCAGAGATTCTGTGCTCACTTTGTCTGTTTTACCAGCGTTTGCTGCAGCAGCTTTAGCTGGTGGAGCTGATACAACATTCTGCCTGCACCACTGCATGGGTTCAGAGTGTTTGCTGCCTCTATGATAACACTGAATCACTGTCATTCAAGCATGAGTCTGACCACATCACTGCTGAACTGCTCACTTGCATAATCACTGAACACTAGAGTAAAATGCATACCCAAGTGAGGATGTTTGCAACTAAGAGAAATTAACTATTTATCACACTGTGACAGACTGATGTACCATCCAGGGTAGAGTCTCCTAGCTCAGTGCTCATTCAGTCCAGAACAAGCTCTGGACCACCAGCACCCTGACCAGGACAAGGAGTTAAGCATAATGGATGGATGAAAGTTAATGACCGTTGAGTTAATCAGTGTCACTTGTTGCAGCAGGGTGCTGAGAACCTGCTGAGCAGTTTCACCTTAATACTATTACTGTGGAAGCGATTAGAACCCGTCTGTATTCCAGCGACGCACTAGCGGTGACCAGCGGCTCATTACATAAGAGGTGGATTAGGTTCGTTTACCTCAGGGAATGGCTGCACAGCCATTCCCAACCTGCCTGTCTTGATGGCTCTTCTCCAGCTACACTCAAGCCAGGCCTGGGACTTTGAGGGTACAGCGCAGTATTTTTGCTGCTACTAGGATTGCGCTCTTCTGAATTGAGATGGATGTTGTTATTCTTGGGATCTGATGGAGCCACTCCTCCAGCTTAGAGGTCATGGCCCCAAGTGCTCCTGTCACCACTGGGCATTGGGACTATCTTGGTTTTGGTGTGTGTGTGTGTGTGTGTGTGTATATGTGTGTGTGTGTGTATATAAAGACCAAATAATGCCATTGAGCCAACTGCAAGGTTTGGGGTCCCATCTTCAATTTGGATTACCCTCTGTGACTGAATGCAGGTTCAATACACAATCTGCCTGTTTTTGCACCCCAGTGGTCTCTTCCTATTGGAACTATTCCACAACCATCTGCATGCAGTCTGTTTTAAATCTCTTTGTATGTTTTCATCATGAGTGACCTGTGCAAAAAGTGGGGTGGTTTTTTTTTTTTTTTAAACAATTCAGGTCAGCCTCTGAGCACAAGTGTATAGCCACTCAACACCTTGAGGGTCTCTGCCAGCTAACCTCAACTCAAACTGACCAGCAAGTCAACCAGAGACAGAAACAGGGGTAATGAGGGGAAGGGCTTCTCTGGGACCCCAGGTCAGATGGAGGTGGTACCAGGAGAACTACCGACCCACTGGTGCTCAGAGACAGACATGTGACCTCATTGCAGATCACCACTGTACAGTGTTTCAGGAACCGTATTTGAAGTTTAAAAAGAGCTTCTTGAAACAATTAAGAGCGTTAATCCCCAGTGTGAGGGAGCCGCCGTGAATAACTGTTTAAATACTGCTTCTGCGCTCCGTCCCCGTGGCACCGAGCTGGAAAGGCAGGGCTTGGCTGAATCCAAAATGTGTGGTTTTGAGTGTCAAACCTGCTCCACCTGGGCATCTGTTAGCCACGACGCCTTCTGGGGTCTATTGGCGGAAATGTTGGCTTGTCCTCAACACGGTCGGAGCAGCTGTTAAACAAACTTTGACCTTTTTGACACTGCTGTGTCATTCAATGCCTGTCATGCCTGACCTTTAACCGCAGCGAGTGGTCAGAGAGACCAGCGTGGACAGCGGTGAACGAGATGCTAACGTCACTGCGCTAAGGAGGGGCCCGTGGACTGAAAAACCAGCACACCAGCTACTTCAGAGGCTCATTGAAAAGATACAGATAACAGACCCTGAGGAAAACAACAACAGGCACAGGGGAATTATGGGTGAAGCACAATGATATCATACCAGGAGGGTGGGAGGTGGAGAGTGGGGGGGGGTCAGATTAGCCGCTTCTACGTCAGTGCAGGGAACGTTTAGCCAGGCCACAGTGATGGGATGCAGCTCTTGGCTGGGCTGCAGGTAACGCTGACCGTATGACAGAGCCGGAATTTTCCACCACAGGTGCGGCGCTCACTCCGCTGAGGCCAGGGATGGGGGGGGGCAAGAAGACCACTCAGGGCAACACCTGTAACCAGCTAGGGTGCGTGTAAGTGTGTATATGAGAGAGGACAGAAATCATATTACTTAAATCTGTCATGTCATGCTTTCTCAGACCTTTAGACCCCTAGAGTGGCACAAACCGCTTAGCTGAGCTAAGCGCAGTTCCAAGTCTAACTTGTTTCTTATCATGTTGCAGTAAAATGTCTAGCAGACGAAAGCCGTGAACACGAGCGATCTGGGTGTATCTGTACATTTGTGGATTATCTGGCTCACACCACACTGACAAACCCCCGCTGAGTCACCAACCTCGCCTTTTGCCTAAAATTTGTTAGACAGATGTATGCAATATGAGGGTAAAAGTGATCATACTTATTTCAGATAAATAAGCAGCGAGTCGCGGCCAAATACGGGGCTGATTACGAGTGACAGGATCCCTTTGTGTCATAATTACATCTCCGACTAAGAACATTTCAACCTTATGAGCTGATTTCCAGGAACACATCAGATTTATAAGTAGGGGATCACCTGTATTAAAAATTGTTGGTTAAGGAACATAAAGATATAAATTAAATATAAATGTACCATTTCCTGCATAGAGGGACAATGTATTTCATGGAAAATGTCACCTCCAAATCCGCAACATTTCAGAGTCACCAGGCTGCGACTCCTAATGCCACATTTACATCATAAATAAGGGGGTACATCATCAGTTTGCTGCAAAACAGTGGTTTATTATATGCCAAGGATTATGAAATGTAATTTTTTTCCCCAAGTTTACCTTTTTGTTTATGTTAATAGCTAAATGTGCTGCCCTTTTGCCTCATTACAAAAGCAACCCTGGGTCTGACTGGGGCAGGGATACATAATCATTGATGGTGGGATGGAAAGTTCTAGCATTCTAGTGAACATGACGTGTGTGTTGTGGGCATGTTTAGCTGTAGTGCTGCACTTCTTGAAAACANTCTAGTGAACATGACGTGTGTGTTGTGGGCATGTTTAGCTGTAGTGCTGCACTTCTTGAAAACAGAACATCACACCACTGCAATGCAGGGTGGTTCAGGGTCTTAATTTGGGGCTCCGCCGTGGAGTTCTGTCCATACCGGTGTACTCAAGAGGGACAGGTGAGACCACCTGTCTGACAGTAGAAGCTCAGCCAAAGTGGGTCATCACAGTGATCCCAAACACACCAGACGGTTCGACAGCAGCCGGGCCAAAGCACAGACCTAAACCTCACTGAGATGCTGAACATGAAGAGCACTGAGCTGAACACCTTCAGATTCCCAAAACACCTGCAGACATCATGAGCAGTTCTGTGAGGAGGTTTGGGGCAGAACTCCCACCATGTGGTGGAACACTCATAAACTTACACAGAAAAACTTCTACAAGCTTATGGATCATAGAAAGGACCTGCTTTTTCATACATGGCTTTTGCATGTTGACTCACTTTTGTTTGAATGCATAATCCACCCACCCATCCTTCATCCATCATTCACTACGGGGAAGCGGTGGTGCACAGCCCATCCTGGAAGCAGAGATCAGGAGGCAGGACAGAACACCAGCCCACCACAGTGTGTTTAGGCCATGACAATAAAATCTGTCTTGTCACAAGAGGTGAGATTTGGACCTGATGAGGATTCATTGTGTCCTCAAAACCACACAAGTGCAGTTTCTTCTTCATGTCACCTTACAGACCCTACAGTGTGTGTAGTTAACACTTCAGCCCACTTAAGCAGCTGGATGTCGCTGAAGGTCAAACACAATGGATGGAGGTGTTAACAGCTGGAAGAGCAAGCAGAAGATCTCCTAGAAGCCTCTCCACTGATCAGAGAGTTCAGACTATCATACTGTAACATGGTTGAGGATGGATCAGGCCAGAAGAACACCTGAAGATGCCTCCAGCCCCTTCCATTTGAGAATAAACACATAACTATGTAAAGGACAGTGGAGCAAAGCATTGTCATGACAACCCTGTATTGTTCACCTGCTCCACAGGTGTTTTCCCGTGGACAGGAGGTAAATAACCCTGCTCATGGAGGAATGTTCAGGTGCTGAGACTGCGCAGATGCTGGGGAGGGGGGGCAGTGCTGGGGTGCTGTGACTGCACCAGTGTGCTGAAGGACCCCCCCAAATCTGGAGCCTAGTCACCCTTTGTAATATAGCACAACCAATAGGCTGTGTGTGAGTGTTTGAGAGAGATAGATGAGACAAACTTGGTGACCCAATTCATCTGCGGATCTTCATCACCATCATCATCTCTTATCACCCCTCTGTGGGTAACCACACACCTCGCAGCAGGAGACGGACAGGTGAGTGTCCCTTCGGAGTCCCAGACCCACTTCACCCGGGTTTCTGCAGCGATGGGCAGCGCGCGATCACCACTCCACCCACCGCCGCCGCGTCTCGCGCACCTGCAGTGCCCCCCGGGGGCATCGCCACTGCGTCTAACCTGTCCACTGCTCCCCCAGCACCAACACGCCCCAGCGGCCCTCATCTACTGCACGTTTCGCAACCGAAACAGGACCGCAGGACCCTCCATCGCCTCACATGTTACAACTGTATCATAGTGGCGTTTAGGTCCTGTTAAATATGCCGCAGTGACACACACACACACACAGAGTGGACATACCTGCATCTTGGAGGAAGTAAACACCTCGGCGTCCACATCGCACGCGACCAGGCTCCGCATCTCTAGCTTCATATTTATTGATGGCATCCCCCTCCCCGAAAACAAACAAACAAACAAACAAACAAACAAACAAAGACAAAACCCGCGACACGCCGATCAGATCCCGTCTGGTTTCAGGTGACCGCGAGGGTTGTCGCGCGCTCGCACTGGTGCTCGCGCTGTGTCTCTCTCACTTTCGCGGGCTGCTTATGCTGAGTTACCTCTCTCTCTCTCTCTCTCTCTCCCTCTCTCTCTCTCTCTCTCC
>UFQX01000441.1:0-60365 GCA_900497675.1 Arapaima gigas
TGGTAGATAAGAATCTACCTGTACTTCTCAACAGACGTTGAAGTTGCATGCCTAAGACTTTTGTACAGTGCTGTATTTATGCCCCCTTTTCATACAAATCCAACACAGGTTACCATCAACCCTTCATCAGTCCATCTTCTTACCAGTATACAGGTTCCTTCCACACACTTGTGCTTTTTCACTTGTTTTTTGCCACCACTCAGCCTCCAGTACAGAGCGCTGAGAAACACTTAGTGGCAGTTTATGAAGTTCCCAGATCTGCGTAGCCTCAGATGTGGCTTCAACCCGATGGATCAGGTGACCCCAGTTTCACCGAAAGGATGTTTTAAAAAGGCCTGTATGGGTAACCTGCTTAGTTCAGTGATGCCGCAAATGTCTGCAGTTCTGCGGGCATCGAGGTGGATGTGTTTGAATGTCGGATTCCCTACGCTTGATGGCAGCAGGAACATCATCTGCCCAAGTAATGAATTTTCTATTTGTTCTCATATTCGTACCTGCATAATTTGCTGCAGGTCGTGTTCAGCAACTACGAATACAAGGCAGATTTAGTTCAGACCACAAATTTAATCACATTTATGCAAATGGTTAAGACACTGCAGATTTTAGGAACTACATGCTGGGCTCAGGAGTTGAATGAAAACCCTCAGTTGCTGCTGATAAATGCTTTCCGTATTGGAGGGTCTCAGTGGTGTGGAGCTTCTCCCAGGAGCACAGGCTACATCTGGGATGGGACACCCAGTCCATTGCAGAGCAGCCACACGTTTACATGTACGCGTCTGGCTGAGGCTTTTCTCCAACGCACTCAGAGTAAACAGAACGGTGTCGCACAACACAATCGCACCATAATTTCAGCACAGCTTGTGGTGGGAGGGATTCAGCAGTTCTGAAGGACGGAGGAGGTTCATTCCATCCCAGTGATGCCAAGATTGAAAAGTAAGGAACTACACATTTTGGATGCACACGCAGCTAGAGGTGGGGAAGGAGTCTAGCATTGCCAGGATGCAGGGACTGCCCAAGTTCTGTAGGTGCTGATGTTAAAGTCCATTAACTGGTCTGTAGCCGGTAACCAGAGTCTTAATCTTAATGCAGGCGACTTAAGGAAGCGATGAGGAAAGGAGACACAGAGCCACAAATTTAGAGCAGAATGAGCCGGATTCAAATCCACATCTGAACACACAGCCCAGATGCTGACACAGTGGAGGACAGTGTGCTGCTTCAAGCAGAGCTGTGTGACCCACAGTGACACTGAGCCACCATAATGTCACACATATCAAGCCAGAAAAGGGACACAGTCCCCGGTTTACATCATTAGAACAGAAGACATGTCACATACATGTTTTCAGAATGGATCATTCCAATCAAAATCTAAGGACGAAATATAAATACTGTTTGTATAGTTGTTAGTCTGTACATTCTGATGATCAGCATCTCATTCAGTGAAGTTTCACAGTACTGCTGGTTTTCCTAAGACCTTGTGGAAAATTCACTTCAATCTTATACAGAGAGTAGTCAAAAAAATGTGAATGTCCAATTCTGAGAGCAGCGCTGCTGTGGTTCACACACTGAATGCTGGTGTTCCATCAGCCGATGGAATGCGTGACACACAGTGACAAAGGCTCGCAGAGCAAAGAATGGATACTGGCCTTGATGAACACAGACACGGAAGGGAAAAAGGTGGGAGGCCGGGGAGCCAGCAGTTACACTGATCTCCGCCGCACTTTATAAACGCAAGTCTGAAACTTCATCAGTTTTCATGTATGAAACGAGAAAGACGAAATAAATATGCATTACAAGATACATTGCATGTTTGTGGACGAGCCCTTGAGTGTAAACTATACTGGGTTTTTTTTCTTTTAACATTAGCATAAAGCACAGGTTGGAGGCTTGAGACCAAAGATTTCAAAATACGACGACATCTGAACGAAGCAACAAAAAGTGACAGGTTTATGTAAGTCAGACATTAAAATCTTGTAATTTTTCCTCTTTGTTGTTTCCATGCTCCTGGTTTTCAAAGAACTTCCTCATAATTGTGCGGCGCCACATTAGTTTTGACTTACAGTTTGTGTCTACTGCAGGTCTTCCCTTTCCTTTTCCTTCCTCTTCCCTTCTCTTCCTTTCCTCCCCTTCCCTTCCTGTCCTTCCCTTTCCCCCCCTTCCCTCTGTCCATTTCAATCCCTTTTCTTTCCCTCCTTTCTGGTCCCTCTCCTACCCTTTACTTCCTTTTCCTCCCCTTCCTTTCTTTCCCTTCCTTTCCTTCCCTTGCTTCCTGTTTCCTTCCCTTCCCTTTAACTGATGAACACTGTGTTTTTAAATGGCCACACAGCTGACTCCTGCAGGAGGGCTTCGGTAAGAGGCGCACACAGGTAGATCTGTTCATATGTGTGCGACATACAGTGGATTTTGTCTGTGTGGAAACAGTGAGACACAAAAATACATGTACAAAAACAAATGATGTTTAACTTTAACGGGATCCTTCTTTTACGACTGAATACTCTTATATGGCTGTGTCTTGTTTGCATTGTTAGAGCACAAGTGGGAAGCTTGTACACACGCAGCCTTCAAATGAGTCCGACGCTTATGAAATTATATAGGCTTATTATTCAGTACAATTGTATTTTCTTGCACGGCCGTTTTACTCCCACAACAGGTATTTTATTCACCGCCTACTATGTCTTTCACTTATGCAGACACTTTCATAACAAAACCAACAACAGGACAGTAAATACTTCTCGAATATAATATCACAACTTAAATAGCAGATTCAATAATATTGTTATTAATAGATTTAGCCGTCTCTGTTCTCTAATGAGAATTACAGTTTTAAGCTTACAACAATTTATCCATTTATACCGCTGGAGAAATTCAGGGTAAGAACCTTGCACAAAGGTTTGATCTTTGACCCTCCTTCAGACAAGAATGATTGATAGCGGATGAAAAAAGTCGAATTATAACATGAAATACAAGCTTGAAATAATCATTGTAGCTGCAAATGTTATAAAATATGTTGGAGCGTCATTGTCATGTGTAAAAAATCATTTTATTCGGGGTTTTTAATTTTGAGGCTTTCAAGGGTGGCACAGTGGTGCAGCAGGTCGCCTTACAGTATGACGTAGGTTCAAATCCGGCTGGATCTGTGTCAGATTTGCCTGTTGTGTGACTCCAAAGAGATATGTTTCAGCTTTTTTGGGGATATAAAGCGTGTGGCCACCCTGCGACGGACTGGCGTCCCGTGCAGGGTGCGATCCCCTCCCAGTCCGGCGCCCCTGAAAATGGATCAAAGTTTGGCTTATATTTTTTGTCCGGGAACCTTCTATTTTTTGCTATATCCGACACAACAGTGATTTGCTTGGCGGTGTGATTTCACCGAACCAACACATTCCGTCACATGAAGGTCCGGTGTTTTTCCACAGACACCCCGCGGTGTTTCGCTGTACAGTGAAAGAGATGCGCTCTAAACCGAGCTTCACGTCAAGAAGGTCTGCGTACGAATTTATTCTGTTGCAATGTGATTATCACAATTCCGCCTCTCATTCTAGTACATAAATACATAAATATACGACTGAAAGACAATAATGACACATTTTAGAACAAGAGACAGAAATAAATAAATTAATTAAAAATAATAATGCATTTGAGGAGCGGGGATAGAGAGACAGGCGGGCAACGAGTAAAACTGAAAGGGGGGGTGCAGAGTTAGGACCCCCCCCCACCCCCCCCACACACACACACACACACACACACACACACACACACACACACACACACACACACACACACAGCGAGAGAGAGAGAGTTTGACAGAGAGAAGGTTCATTCTAGCTGAAGCGCGTTTGTCGGGCAGCGCTGTGGGAGATACACACACACACACACACTCCTGTTTATTCGCACCCAGCGAACTTGTACCGATCAACCCCGCAGGACTCTGCACTCGAGTGTTTCCACCCGCGTCCAGGTCACTCGAGCCGCCGTGTCCGTCCACGCCGCCGCTCCCAGGTAGGGCACCTGTCTCGGTCTTTTCTACAGTCTCGCGTGACAGGTAATTCACACCAAGTCATTTCGTGGACCTTTCTTTTCCTTCCGTCGAGGCTGTTTTATTCTTTACTTTGGTTATGTGCATTTTGCAAACTGCTGGAAGAAATTCGGTTGGAAATGGCATTCGGCTCGAATCCCATACCACCCATTGAGTGTTTTCCTCGAGCCTCACGTCACTTTTTCCTCATCTGCTTTTTACAACTTTAATAACACTCACAGGAGACAATGCAGCTCATCTGTTTGCCTGCTATACTTAACTGCTATTTGTGGCATTTTTCTATTATCATACCGCCCATCGAAGCCGGCGGCGGTGGAGGGGGCGTCAGTGTTCAAGACCCCCCAGATATCTGTATAGCTCAATGAAGCAGTGCTGATAATAGTGCTAATATTCTGGTATGAATATATTTATCTATATATTCTATAAGTAGAATTTTCTGCAGCACTGTATGAGTGCCTTACATATTATAGAAGAGTTTTGAAGGTAAAATAATCACCACATTTCTCAGTAAACTGCTGCTATGTCCTCACCTGTGCTGTGGAAGGGAAGGGGAAGGAAAGAGGAAAGGTAGGGGAAGGGAAGCTAAGGGTGGGGAAGGGGAAGGGGAAGGGGAAGGAAGGGGGAGGAAAGAGAAAAGGTAGGGGAAGGGAAGAGGAAGGGAGGGAAGGGGAAGGATAGGAAGGGAAAAAGTACTAGCAAACGTTGTGGAGTGACCACCAAGGACACTTTGTCGATGAACTTAAAGGACAGGGGCTCAAGCCCACCCTGTCTGTATCTGCGGTGTCGCCCGACTTAGTTCCATTGCAGAAATCATCATACGACTAAAGCTAGATGTTTTATGAACTCCTTTTGAGTTTAAAAATGTTTCTAAAAACACTTTTACAACTAATGCGTCTTCATTTTTGCATGAATGTCCTCTTTGTGTACTTTGTACATCTTCCTAAGCTACTTTAATAGGTACACCTACCTAGTACTTTGAGGTACCTTCTTTTACCTCCCAGAACAGCATGAAACCAGCAGGAAGCTGGAGGACACCTTCCACGGGGTTTTTGGCCCCTAGTGACTTGACAGCTTCACACTTTGACAGCTTTCTACAGATTTTTTAGCAGGGCATTCTTCTTGCTAACATTGCACTCCCCTTCATGTCAGCAATGCTCTGCAGGCTTCGCTGTCAGAACTGGGAAGGCCATTAGAGTAAAGTAAAGGCACTGTGATGTGCTTTGTGTCATGGCACATTATCCTGCTGGAGGAGCAGTTTGCGAAATTTGCATTATCTTTCAATTTGAGAAATTTTAGACGGTCGTGAACGGATGCATTTGGTCAGCAATAATGCTTTGGCACTTTGTGGCTTTCAAACAACGCTCACTTGGTACCAACAAACCTAGTGTTTCCCACCAGTCTGTGCCAGTGGCAAGCAGGATGGGTCCATGGATTCATTTTTTGTTGTAATTTCTGGCTTTGATATTAGCATACGGCAATAGCAGGTGATATTTGACAGACGGGACAATATTTTTTCACTCTTTTACCTCAGACATCCAATTCTGATGACTGCATGTCCACTTAAAGCTCATCTAGTGCTGAGCTCGCAGGAGATGAATCTGAAGGGGTCTTCTGCTGCTGTAACTCATCAGCTTCAAGGTTTGACAGGTGGTGTGTTCAGAGACAACTTTCCGCACACCACCGTTTTATATACAGAACTGTTGTAACCGGTAATAAGTCTCACCAATCTCTCCTGAATTCTCTCATTAACCAGCTGTTCTATACCACAGAGGTGCCACTGAACTGATGTCTGTATTTACTGCACAATTGTCTGTAAACTGTCGACGCTGCAGTCTGCAAAAATCGGAGGCTGGCGGCTGTTTCTCAGATCCACCGCAGCTGGTATCAGTGATCAAGCTGCGTTCGTGATCCATTCAGGTCCATTCCAGCTTTCAGCTGAACTGTGGCGGAACCCTGTCTGCGTGCTTTTTATACTGAGTCGCATCCACGTCACTCACTGTCGGGGTCGGTCACTGTAAGGGGTGTGCCTAATAAAGTGGCCAGCGAGTGTGCGCTACCCTTTTCAGTTGTTATCGGTATGAATCCACTGGGAACCTGGCTTTCAGTCGCTTGTTGCTTAGAAACAGAACTTATGGCCAAAGTCTTAAAGGACCGTGGTTGATTCTTTATAAGGTAACAGTGCAGCGGTGGCCGAGGTAAAGAGTGCAGAGCGGACTGGTGTCCTGCGGTGGCAGCGCTTCTGTGTCAGGCTGCTTTATGCCACACAAATTGAGTTCATCTGAGACATTTAAACCACCTACACACACAACCTCTATCCAAAAAATAAAATGAATCTGTTAGATAATTGCTGACCTCCAAGGGCTGCCATGGAGCTGTAAGTCGGCGCACTGCCAAGTTTTTTTTTTTTAATCTGCTGTGATCTTTTTAAAAAAAGTGCTTTATTTATTATTCCTTCTGATGTTTTTCTGTGTNTGACCTCCAAGGGCTGCCATGGAGCTGTAAGTCGGCGCACTGCCAAGTTTTTTTTTTTTTAATCTGCTGTGATCTTTTTAAAAAAAGTGCTTTATTTATTATTCCTTCTGATGTTTTTCTGTGTACTTCCCTTTTTCATTCAACAGTGAGTTCTCTGCAGCATAACTGCAAAATTTTTCTTTTATACTCCAATATATTTGAACAAAGCTCGGAAAGAACTTATTCCACCATTTATCCCAAATCTAACATTTTCACTTTCCTTTTAGCATTTATTTTTACACAGTGAAAAATAGCAGCGGCAAATGTACACTATGACCTTGTGCTATGAATGTTTGAGCTACCGGTGTTTGAAGATACGCATTTTTAAAGTTCATTAATTTTAATGGCGTTTTCTTCATTTGTGTACTTTTTTAAACTGGATTCAGTTCAGTTATTAGGAAAACACAAAGTTGAGTTCTGTATTTGCAGATGTTTCAGCTCCAGTCACGGTGGCATCTTCAGTGCATTGAAACTGGAAAGGAGAGGGGAGCATAGCGAAAACATTGTATTTATACAGATTTGGCCTAAATTGTTGGTACCTCTGCATTTTGTTCAAGCAATGCACCACTCTTCCTGGAAAGTGGTAAAATCAAAAGATCTTTTGTCATCCATACATACATTTCTTTGGTTTGCGGTGGAACATAACAAAAAAGCTACGAAAAACACTGAATTCTTGCTTATTCTCCAAAGATATTCTAAAATGGCCTGGACAATATTGCTGATACCCTGTAGAAGTTATAAGAAATAATTGGATTGTAGTGATATTTGAAGCAGACTGTTTTCCTTTAATTTGTACCACTGGTTTTTTCAGTCTTATGATCACTCATCCAGACGGTTCAAATGAAGAAAAAACCTTTTCTTCTGTGTCACTGTGTATCACATTAAACATGGAAAAGAAAATGATAAGCAGAGAGTTGTCCGAGGAGGTTGGAGAGAAGGTAATAGCCAAAATGGTCAACGTAAAGGCTACCAGAACATCTCTAAAGAGCTTCATGCTGCTGTGACCACTGTTGCCAATATTATCAAGTTTAAGTCCCATGAGACTGTAAACAACATCTCTGGACGTGGCTGCAAGAGGAAAATTGACGCAGGATTGAAGAGAAGAATGTTCAAATGGTGAAGAAAGGATCAAGGAAAACACCAAAATGGATCCATGCTGACCTTCAAGCTTAAGGAGCAACAGTTTCAAGTCACACCATCCTTTGCTGCCTGTATGAAAATGGGCTCCGTGACAGATCACCCAGGAAGATGCAGAAATGCAAAAAGCCGGACTGCAGTTTTCCAAAATGCATGTCCACAAGCCACGGTCCTTTCGGGAGAATGTCCTTTGGGCAGAGAAAATATAATTTGAGCTTTTTGGTAAATCACACCAGCTCTATGTTCACAAAAAACAAAAAGAAGCTTTCAAAGAAAAGAACACCTTCCCTACCATGAAACCTGGATGAGCTCAGTGATGTTTTGGGGTTGCTTTGCTGCCGCTAGCACTGGGTTCCTTGAGTCTGTGCCAGGAACAATGAAATCAGAAGACTGTCAAAGTATTTTGGAATAAAACGTACAGCCCAGTGTCAGAAAGCAGTGTCTCAGTTGCAGGTCATGCAACTGCTCCAGCAGGATAATGACCTAAAACTACCCCAAAAGACCGCCAAGAAAACAGTGGACCATTTTGAGGTGGCCTGTTATGAGTCCTGATCTGAATCCCATGGAACATCTGTGGAAACAGCTGAAACTGGCGATTGCAAGAAGCACCCATCAAACCTGAGAGAACTGGAGCAGTTGGCAGAAGGAGAGTGGGCCAAACTACCAGTGGAGAAGTATAGGAATCTTGTTCATTGCTACAGAAAGCATTTCACTGCAGTTATTGTACCCAAAGGACGTGCTGTGAAGTAATAGGATAAGGATCCCAACATTTTTGTCCCTGTTTTGTCATTTAACATAATTTGTTAAGTCAGAAATCAAAAGCAAAGTTTCTGTTCCATTAAATGTGGAATAAAGAATGGTTGATACCAAGTATTTTTGTTGGCTTCAACTTATTTCATAGGAAATTGTTTTTTGTGTTTTGAATTTTTTGGAAAAAGTGGAAGGCTGTCAGGAGATCCCAACAGGTGAACAGTCATGATTGGCCGGTTGGTTTGCCTTTGACCTTGACCCTTTACCACCAACCTTTTGGGTTCCAGGATGCTTTGATCTCATCCTGCCTGGCTGAGGCCTGACTGTGCGAGTGCCTCGGTTCTCATGCTTTGTAAACAGTCTCCTTGTGACAGTTGATTGAATCTGGTCCACAGATCTAGGCTTCCAAAAATTTCATCTTTTCGCTACAGCTTTTTGGGGCAGAACCTCCATACTGTTCCAAACAAAGGTATGTCTGGTGTCTTCTTTGTATGCTGACATGAGTGTCATTGCCAGCTGATGTTCCAGCACTTTTCACTGTTTTCTGCAGGTTTGTCCCACATATTGACACCTTTTTGAATCACTTAGAGTGCTTACAACTCCTGTCTAGTGTTTGTCAGTGATGTTGCAGAATCTTATTGGATTAATAGAGGTGGGTAGAGCAGCCAAAGACAGTACAGTACTTATATAAAGATGATGATACTTAAAAAAATGAAAGTACTTATAAAGAAATTTGCAAATAAATTTGAAATTTATTTGAATGAATGTGAAAAGGTCATAGGTCAAAAGAAATCCTCAGATATCGGCTCACTTTCATTCAAGCTCCTTAGTGTTCCAAACTACTAATGGAAAACATATCTAGATATCTTTTCAATAAATTCAATTACACTGAACTTATTAACTTTTCAGTTAATAGTTTGCAAGCTAACTACGCAATTGGTGAAGATCAACAGCTCATGCTAATATTATTTTAGTGTGGATGTGGCATTACCTGTGAATTAAGCTGACATTTTTTTGTCCAAAGCATCATGTTTTTCTGAAGCGCTGTGGAAATAGAACATTGCTCATGGGTACTGCAGCCAGAGGTAGGATGAGAACATGTGAATTCATTCACACCTGAAACTGACATCCTTGGTAGGCAAGGATTGCCATGTATGTGTAAAGTGGTAGACATGTGGGTGTGTAGTCAGTAAATATTTTCAGATCTATACGGACGTGTAGATAATACATGCTTTAGGTTGGACAAACCCATATCTATCCACACTGCTTGTTCCAGTGGGAGGTAATGTTGTGCTATAAAGGAGGGAAAGCACCGAATTTGAGTAAACTAGTCAGTTTTACTATAAAATTAGGAAGATGTGTTCACAGTATTCAGACGTTGCACTCAGTATTAAATTAAACAGTCAATAAGTTAGCAGATTTAGTACTCAAAGATTTGTTGGATGGATGGAGTTTTTTAGGATTCAAATGGAGACTAAGAAGGCCTTTGTAAAATACTGATTTTGTGTTCCTGCATCTGTTACTGTGTTGATTTGGAAGTATGTTTAGTGTCATTATTCTGTAGAAAGGGCCATCTGTAGCCAAGTGTCATTCTCCTGGCAACCAAGTTTTGACAGTAAATACCTTGGTCTTTAGTGGAATTCATTTTGCCATCTTAACAAGAGCCCCTGTGCCACTAGCAGGAAAACAGCCCCACGGCATCAATGACCCCACACCATATTTTACTGTGAGTGTAGGTACTTTTCCTTGTATGCCCTCCTCTTTTATCATCAAAGATCCAGTGGCCAGTTTTGTTCTCATCTCACCACGGGACACAATTCCAAGTGTAGTTCCAATGGTGGCCAGTAAAGTTCAGGCCCTGCAGTTTGTGGGTTGCACTCAGCAAGGGCTTCTTCTGTGCAGCTCCTCCAAAGAGCTGTTTCACATGGAGAAGGAATCTAACAGTTGTTTTTGAAACTTGATACCCTTCTACTAAACTGTGCAGTTTTGAAACTGTGATCCTTTTTGACTCTATATATTCAATTGTTTATGCATATCTGTTGCCTGACCTGTGTAGGTTAAAAACCACTTGCCACTTTTCAGCTGAAAGTTCTTTGGTTTAACCCATGGTGATGACATGGATTTTACATGCATGCAACCTCATATTTATATCATGTAGAAACACAAACTAATGAAAGGCAGCAATACCTGTCCTGGAGCCTGAGACCAACTGAAAACCACAGAATTTCATAATAGGCACAAAAATATTTACTTTTATTTGAAATTTTCTTCAGGGGTGCCAATAATTTTAAAATCAATGTTTTGCCGAAAAAAATGTATTACTCACTAAAATGTTTTCTTTCTGAAAAACTATTGCATTAGAATGAACACGTATGGCTTCCCCATGTATTTGAAGCCAAAATATGACTTATTGTAGGTATTGTTTATTTATACCATAATTTTCGCCAGTTTTTCTGGAGTTGACTGTGAATGTACAAATTTTTCTGGACTTTCTAGAACCCACTATCTACAGTCAGATGTTCCAGCAGCATTTATATAAAGACCAGCAATACCTTCAGTGTATCGAAATAGAATGGTCTTTTAAAACTTGTATATATTTCAGTGTTCTTTAAACATTTCACTTAATATTAACATGTGAAGATCAAGGAAAATGGTGTTTGTTAGCTAATATATTAGTCTATACATTAAATAGATTAAAGACATTAGCTGAAAAAATTTGCCAAAACATAAATATAAGTAAATGAATACAAGAGCATGCACACAAAATAAAGCATGTGTAAAAAAGCTAAACCATGTACATTTGAAAAGGAAACGGCGTGCATAAAGAGGAAAAATCTATAGTGCTCTCATTTAAAAAACAAAAAAAATCTGCGGCATCATGTTGAAGGTATCTAAACACACGTTTCTTCCCCACATCATGAATGAATTAGGTGGCCAGTCAAGGTGGGACAAAACTCAACACTAAACACTGCTTGCGAACTACAGCCAGTGAAAAAGTGAGCTGCCTGTGTGGGGGGACAGAAAAGTGACTGTGACTGACAGCTGACAGAGGACATGTGACGCTTGCAGAAGAAATGTTTTGATTAGTTTCAACGAAAGCTAAGTCTGAAAAAATAGAGATACTGGCAGGAGAATGACAAAAATGCAAAAATGCTTCAGTAAATGTGTCGTTGCGAAAACTACTCAAAGAAGTGCAAGTTCTTATGTTACGTGAGAGAAAGTAAGAGTATGTAATATTAGAGGAGGAAGAAGTCAGGCAACAGTTATCATTCAGCAGGGATGTGTGGAGAAAATGCGTTTTCATCTCAGTTATTTTACTGTTTGAAGTCAATAAAACCTTAAAAGTCAAATAGTGATCTTTTCTATTTATTATAGATATATCCAAAACTTTTGTTGAACCGACCAAGCAAATAAATTGAGGTAGGTGCCTATTGTTACACTTTCATTAATTCTAGTGTATATGTGGCACAGTCAGTAAGTTGTGCACATTGTGAACTGGATTTGCTTGGGATTTCTTTTGATTTTGAGAAAATAAGCTGCTGCTGACAATCCCTTGAGCGTGAAAATGCAGCAGCATTACTGAAGGACGACCGTGTGAACGAGAATACGTGTTTAACAGAGTGGAAAGACGCTACGTGTCCGCGTGCAGAGCGGAGCTCAGGATTCCCGGCCCGACACAACACTCACCGTGCAAAACAGTCACTCGAGAGACTATATCCAATGTGCTCCAGGTGGAAAATTAAAACAACTCCTCATAAAATGTGTTTTCGCAAGGCTACAGTGTAACTCTAGAGACATTTCAGGATCGTTCATATTGTTCTGTGGGTTCAGTCATAGTGCGCAGACACATGGCTGAACCAGAGGGCTGATAAAATCTCCTGTTTACCAAGATTAGCGGTTCAGTGTTTAAAAAAATACAATGCTTGCTCGTAGGGACGTCATGGGCAAAACATCTGTTTCACTGGCTATGTTTGCTTTGTTTTCCCACTGGTTGTCATTACATGGGTAAGATGTAAGAAAGAATAAAATGCGGGCCATTGACACAGAAGGGCAGGTACAAGGGGACCCCACCGGACACTTGCGTGGATTCCCACCTTCTGTAGCTGTGGGTGTGGAAGAGGTGGGCTTGTGGGTGTGGGTGTGTTGAGGGGTCATGTCTGTTTTTGTTGCTTTGTCCCAACGACTCTGTGCGCATTAGTGAAAGACGATACCAGTAGGAAAGGGTTATGAGTCCTGCAGTGGCTGGTAGTTAAATGACTGTAGGCAGTGAAGGAGCAGCTGTTGTTGTCACCTATTAGAAAACAACACCGGAAAGTATAACACTGTGCTTTCATCTATTTTGCTATTGCACCGAGACCACTTGCCTTTCAGTATTAGTGCAGTTTTGATATTTTTACAGTTGTGAGTTTCATTTGCTCTCTTTGCTCATGGGATGTTAAAGGGGAAACGTAACAAACCTGAAACAAAAATAGTCGTATCTGAACACCTGCTCACCTATTTTATATAAGCTCTGACACCTGACTGCACCACAACCAAAACAATTTGTTATAGCTTTCTACAACCAGTATTCTTCTTTTAGTTGTGTGGTAACCTTAGCTTTCTAACAACTATCAGGGCCTTTCAAGCAACATCTCGAAAGTTACTGTGGACATTTAATAGCTTTGCCAAGAATTGTACGTCTGTCCCAGAATCATTGCAGCTGTTTGCTTAAGACACTTGTTTTTTCAGAAAGCACTAAATTTGCAATGTATCTTCATCCATCCGGTATCAGAAACATCTAGTATCTGTCAGTTCCAGAATTATTGGCAACCTTTATGAAAGTGGGCAAAAAGTAATGTATAAAATAAAAATGACTTCCAGTAAGTTGTGCTTTAGGCTGAAGTACACGAGGAACGAATATAATTGATTTTAACACGACTCTGTTTGAAACAGAAAAAAATCAGTTATCAAATTTAAAAATTAACTGTTAGAGGTCACTTTCATGTCAACAAGTTCGTTGGAAAGGTTGCACAGAAGAAGCCTTTACTGCACATATTGCAGAGCCTGAACTCTTCCAAGTGCTAGAACTGCAATTGGACTTGTGTGTTATGGTCAGATGAGACCAAAATTTTAAATTGCAACAGTAAAATTTGGTGCCACTGATACTTTGAGGCTGTTTTGCAGTTTACGGCCCAGGGGCTCTTGTTAACATCAATGGTGTGATAAATTCCACTAAAAACCAGGATATTTTAGGCCAAAACCAGCTTAACACTTCAGGGAGGTTGACACTGGGCCAGATATGAACCTTCCTACAACATAATGACCCCAAACAAACATCTGAATCAACACAGAAATGGTCACAGGAACACAAAATCAATGTTTTGCAAAGCCCATCTCAGCCTGTGATTCGAACCCTGTCAAAAACCTGTGGTGTCGGTTTGAAGAGCACAGTCCACAAGGACAGACCTAAGAATATAAAGCAACTTGAAATGTTCTGCAGGGAGCAGTGGTCCGACATCCATCTTCAAGCGTCCTGCAGCCTTGTCAGATGTTACAGAAAGACACTCAGTGCTGTTACTGTCGCCAGGGGAGGCTTCACCAAATATTATTATTTTATATATTCATTTTCATCAAGTGTGCCAATAATTCTGCAATTGGCTGTAATACTAAGCGTGTTTATAAAATGTATTTTAATGACACGTAAATACAGAAAAAAACCTGTAAAAACAGCAGTACAACAAGCAGAATTAATATACTAACCCGATAAATTTCCTCCCACAGGTGAAAGACGTGTTTCAGGTGGGCTGGCCACCCTACACAGTCCACAGTGTATGTGTTACCCTGCTCTGCTGTAAATGGCTGAGTGACTGTAGAGAGTTTGACGCAGGGTATCTAAGTGTAAGTCACCTTGGACAAAAGTGTTGGTTAAATATATGTCATTTTGGAGAACAGTACATGCTAAGTGACTAAATGTAAATGTCTTGCACTGCTCCGCTGTTACGGCGCACATCAAATCCAAATTTGGCTCATGTAAATGTGAGGAAGTGCTTTGTAAGTCAAAGCAGGACGATTAAATGAAACTTATAGAGTCAAATTCTTGCAACTTGAACGGGCGACTCTACCGAGATAATACACAATACAAGATTTAAAACATTCAGACACAAAACAACACGAGGGCAAAAAGGTTAAAGTGTTTGTCAGGAGTGGCCATGTCGGCCTGTCTAAACAGCCCTGGAAGGGGGCCACGTGTTCTGGATTTCATTTGCATCATCACGTTGTTTGTGGTCAGATCCTCCTCAGTTAAGCAGTGGTGGGTAGCTGGCAACTGTCTGGCAGCTCAGCACCATGGATGGTGACACAAAAATTCCCAGACACATATAACCCGAGTTTCCCAGTTGAAAGGAACAGCACTATTAAAACTGGAAGTAGTAGTTTAGTGGTTACTAGTTAGTGGTTGGTTAGTGACAACCAGAGAGTTTAGTATTAGAGTTTTGTCCCACCTTACAGCAGTATTGCTTGTGGTTCTGCCAGAAACGTAGAACTAAATTTTATAACGTGAAGGTTTACTGTAGCCTGATATCACTTTCAGAACTGCTGGAACAGAAAAATGGATTCATCACTTACAGTATTACGCTGTCAGCACGGAGGGAAACGTGGCGGTCCTTCCCCGACAACTCTAACTACAAAAAATAATGGAGAATGAGGGCAGTGTATTATTAACCTCTATATGGATGTTACCCTTGATTTCTATCTCCACTCCCAAGTGCCTGTGTAAGTCTCATTTGCTTTCTGAACTGAAGGCATCTGGTCATCATTCTGCTCGGGTTGGCGTGGGAGAGGTTTTGGGAGCTGTTCGTCACGTAATACTCCACCTCATAGCATCTCACACAAACTGACAGTTACAGTTAACTGGCTGGAAGTGATGCTGTGCTCAGGAAATTAAAGTCAATAAATTTATCACCCGTTAACTTTGAGCAAGACTTACAGTTAATCTTCTCCCAGACCGAGACCATTTTCTACACAGCTTTGGCTTGGTTTTTGTGGATCCGCGCAATTTTCCGCAACCAAGGCAGACACTGAAGTTCCGGCGTCACCTGAGGAGACTGAGCCAGGAGTGACAGCAGTGTAGTGCTGTAGTGAAACTAAGCCACGGGGGGCCAATCCATGACAGCACTTTCAATTTGTTGTAGACGGCTTGGGTTGAGTCAGTGAGAACAGAACCACTTGCATGTTATCTTTCTCAGATCACAGCTGCCTCATACAGATCAGGTATTTACTGTCATGAAACACTGGCAGTTTTGCAGAATAGCACGAGTGCAGCTCACATCCACAGATGGTGACAATTACATAAGTTGCTGACCTTCATGCCTTTGCTGTTCAGTTGGCAGATGATCCATGCACAGCAAGGACATATTAAAAAAAAAACAAAAAAGTACTTCATATTACAGTCATGTGGACTATTTTCTCCTCCAGTGATGGACAAAACAGGTTATTCTGCAATGAAAAACTCCCCCAAACCCACGGAATCCGGGTTTCATTAACATTTCCATTATGCACACGAAAGGGAACAATCGCAACTCAGTCTGCTAGTTTCGTCGCGATGTTGCTAATGGGAAAGAAAAATACAGTAAGCCCAAGTGTTTCAGTAAATATTCATAACATAAAAAGTAATATATACTATTAACAGAGTCTGTCTGAATGTAAGCAAAGTACATTATAACACATTTTCATTGTGAACAATGTGTGCTTTTTTTAAAAACTTTGTATGGGCAGAAAAGACTGAGAATAATAAAACAGACCTTCATTAATGCTGTTTTTATTTAGGCCACATTCCAGTCAGTGTATGAGCTCAGATTTGACAAGGTTCATGTGGGTTTATCGATGGGGGGAAAAAAAATTCTCTGACTGACAAACAGACTTTTCTGTTGTTATTCTCCAAATGACATTACCATAGGAGATGTATCTGTGAGGGGGCTGCTTAGGAAGCAAAGTATGAATAATGCAAGCTACGAAATATGCAATGTGACAAAATGATCTTTTAAAGCTCACCTTTAATCATCTTAATGGCTTTTGTAACTGCACAGATCCCTGTTAATAGGGCATGTGGTTGCTGTGCCGGAGGTTTTAGGGAGCGTGGTTCAGAGATCAGTCCAATTTCCATAGCATGAAGCGACCAGATGTGCAAACACACCCTGCAGGCTGGGTGACAACTCATGTATGTAATGCTGAGGGTCAAGTAAGCTGCAAATGGGGGCACCTTTTGCACCCGTTTTTATGTTGCAGAAAAGAACTGCAGTTTAATGTAGTTAAAGCCGGATACGTGGTGTATGTGTCACGTCTATTTAAAATTTACGAAAAGCTGCATTTATGAGTTGGTTTAAGGAAAAGGGACTGTATGACCAGCGAGGAAACTGTACAAGTTAAACTCGGGAATTAACAATTGTTAGCCACAGCATTGGTTTGACATGTTCTGTATGACGGGTTTGGCCTTTTTTTCCAGTGGTGAGTCACATTTCCAGCCCACGTCGGGCCGACTAGCCCCCAAAGACGGAGGCGTCGTCCACTGTTGTGATTATGAAGTACATGTGTCATTGCCGTAATATTTTAGGAAGACTTCGTGGTGACCTTTTAGGGGAGAGCGACTTTTTGCACGCACTCTTTTCAGGCTGAGGGAGAGAAAAAAAAGGTGGGTTTTGGTGGAACAAGTGGGTCATTATAGAAAAAGAGCCCCATAAATGGTCCTCTCTAGAAAATCAATAACAGCAAGAAAGAAGAATGATAGAGAAGGACCCATGCTCTGATTTACTTATTCTCTTATCGCTTGGATTTATGACTTCATACCAGTATAAAGAAGTATTATGAATCATTTGTTACAAAAGACTTTGACTGTCCAGTGCAAAGACACTACAGCAGACTTTTTGGGTTCTGGAAAAGTCTTTATGTCTGACAGAGGACAATCAAAGGACAGTTAAACTTAAAGGGTAACCACGCCGAACGGCTAGACTATCTGTGATTCCCATCGATTAACCAGGGTAAAGGAGTCTTTATGGTGCCGGCATGGATAGTGTGCATGCAAGGAAACCCATCTGATGCTGGTCACTGATCTGCTGCAGCCCCTCCAGTCTAAGCACACGGACCCCACTGACGTACCGCCTAATATGTAGCCGGAGTGGTATTAAATCTACTGAATTAACGCTGCCTGTACTGCATGTTACCCCACAGAAATACAGACAAAAGAATGAATTAATAAACAGCGTACAGCTAAATATTATTCATAGGTTTACAGAGGAAAACAGAACCATCTGGCAATTGATAATCAAGGTTTACTTTTCATTTTAGGCAAACAAATGCCAAACTGTCTGAATGCATATTTCAGTGCTTGTTTATTACTCACTGCATGCAGACTTTGTGAAACCACAGCATATTATAGCATTTTACTGGACAAATGGTGATTTTCCTTTCCAAAGAGACTGAAGTTTAGCGCAAAGGCAGTGAGCAGATTCCGTACCGAAATAGTGGCCCAACTTGAGGAGGCAGGACTGTAAGGCCACGTAGCAGCTGCATGGGACTTACAGCATCTTCGCGAAACTGTACAGTGGACACTTTGGCGTTCAGATTTATAGCCTCCAAAGAGGGCATGAAAACACATCATCATCAGATTGCTTGTGATCTATAAGTGTTCAAATGCTTCACACTGTCATCACCTCTGATGTTTACCTCTTCTGAGCTCCATAAGGAATAATAATGAAAGCATATTAAAATATTCATCCGACAAAAGGTGCTCTTCCTATTCCAGAAATCTAGGTAACTGTTTCCCTCGTACTGTGTATGTCTGTAGCATTTGGTGTTGATTTATACTGCTTATCTTTACACTGAAAAGCGATAAAAGCCTTTAAAACAATCTAACCCACTTGCTTGTTCTGACGTGTGTTTTAGAAGCTTGAGTGCAAAGCAAACAACTATTCCAGCGCAAAAGTAGATGTTATTGATTTTTTTTTTGGGGGGTGGGGAGTTTTTTCTTTGTCTCTGATTGTCTATAGGTTTGTTATGATCAAATATCACCCTTTTTGTCCTCAACATCCATTTGTACCTTTGGCATCTTTTAGTACCTTTTTGAAGTTAATAGCTTCCAAATTGCATATATGTAATATTATTTTATATCTTTGACATTATGCCGACATTATAGTTGCCTACAGGATTTATTATTTAGTGCAAGAGCCACATTAAGCAGGAAGCCATTTCACCCCCAGGAAAACATTTTATAAATGTTTGAAGAACTTTGTAACACTAATGGCTTCATAAGGTGATCTGTAGCACTGTGAATTAAACTCGGATAATATTACTTCATCAAGTCAGTTTGTATTTCTTGGGCCTGCAGGGAAAATCCTATTTCCATGTTTGGAAACAGCATCTAGTTGTGCTTGACCTGTTTGAATAAATCAGTGCCTTGTCACATTTTGGTTAGAATATATACATACTTTTAAAATTTCAGAGGACAGCGATGAAGACCAAATCAACAGGGAAAACTGCTACTGTTTTTTCAGTTATCCAGCAACATTAATTTTTGTTGTGATCTTGAACAATGAATAGTTATACCAAGCATACTTGCTAACTGCAGTACTGTGCAAAAGTTCTAGGCGCCTGTGGGAAAAATGCTATAAAGCGAGGATGGTTCCAGAAATAATGCCATGAATATTTATTAGTCAATAAACCATCTAAAAAGTCCAGAAGACAAAAAAAACCTCAGTCAAATCAATATGTGGTGGGACCACCCTTTGCCTTTAAAACACCATCAGTTCTCTTATGCAAACTTGCATGCAGTTTAAGGTAGAGGTTGGTAGGTTCTTCCAAACGTTTTGAGGAACTGGCCACAGTTCTTCTGCAGACTTTGACTGTCTCTGCATGTCCTCCCAGACTGACTTGATCGTGTTGAGATCAGGGCTCTGTGGGGACCATACCATCTGTTGCAGGATTCCTTCTTTTTGCTCAAGATAGTTGTGTATGACTGAGATTGGGTGTTTGAGGTCATTGTCAGGCTGCAGAATGAATTTGGGACCAGTCAGAAACCTCCCTGATGGTAGATAAGAATCTACCTGTACTTCTCAACAGAAACTGAAGTTGCATGCCTAAGACTTTTGCACAGTACGTATGTGCCGCAGACATTGTGTGAACAAAAACTGGCTGTCAGTATTCATGGCAAACTATTTCCTAACATCTACAACGACCTGGTGCCCCTTCCAGGACTTGTTACATAGCCAAGTGCTCTATGATTCCAAGACAGGTTCTAGACCCTGACCTGGACACAGCAGTTGTTGATGATGGATGAATGGATGGATGGATATTTCCTAATATGAAATATTATAAAAAGCTGAAATTACAGCAATGAAAAGAAGGGGTGAACACAGACTTTAACTTTTTGCTCAAGCCACAGCAAAATCTTTTACATTTGCATGTTTAAGCCCCAGTTGTACATCTGGCAGATGATTTTCTCCAAAGCGATGTGTGGCTCAGGGTAAACAGAAGAGCATGTTCCACCAGACAGAAGGCTTAGATACAAACACGCGATTACAGCTCGGCATGTTTGATAGATGCAGCGGTTATTCAGCTGTCTGTGTACAGAAGTGACGTACAAATAGAAAAATACGCAGATAACGCTATTTATTCAATTAACTGTTAACAGCATTTATGCAATTCTTTTGTAACAGATGGCAAACAGATATATTTGACATATCCCTTTTCATCTGTCGCAAAGAAAGTGCATTAATACTATGAGCTTTTATTCATTTTTCAGCCAATCCCTAAAGTAATATGAAAGGAGGACTTAACAGCGCGAATCGCTAAAGCTGGAAATGCAGATCGGTTTCACAATAAGCACAGTATTCCCGTCACGTCAGGGGCAGCTCGCCACTCCAGAAAACGATAGCGCCATTTGTAAAGCGTGTGTTGGAGGTTTTAAAACCTACTTATTCTAGTCCACTGGGAGCCCCCCCCCCCCGATGATGTCAGCTGAGGGGGAAACACTGACGTGCCTCAAACAAACTGACCTGACTGATTCCTCAGCCATAATGAAAAATGGATGTTTATCAAAGTGGAACGCTGGCAGCCACTCCCTAGCAGTGGAAATGCTCCATTCCATAGTGCTATTGTAATTGTCATAGTGCGAGAAGAAAATTATATGAGTTTGGCCCTAAAACGATTTAATTTAAAAACCCACCGGCTTCAGCTATCCGCTGTCTGTGTTGCATTTTCCAGCACGAACCAGGAGCACCAGATCAAAAAATTTAGCGCCAATTATCTCGCGCCCGTGACAGGCACCTCCAGAAATTCCTCGCCTCACACTGAATATTTTAAACCTGCTGTCTCCCTCATGTTTTCGCTGCCTTTCTTCTCCCGCTTAGTCCTTCATTTCCTCGCCCTTCTTGTTCTTGATGTGCCTCTCTGGCACTAAAAGCGCCGCAAGAGGGTCCTGCTCTTCATTACTGAGCCGCTCCCCGGCTGCACTACACGCCGCCTCTAACGCATTTTCCACTGGCCGACATCACCGTCCCCGTGATTAAAACGAACATGTCAGCACTTGAAGAAACCTGTTTAAAACTGACGCCTGCCGCCCCGCCTTAGGATCCGCTCACTTGTCTGCACTCGGCCTTTTCCGTCAGTTTCTCTCACACGCGCTCACCTTCCAAACGGGTTCGCATTTGAATTTTACACCACCGTCGTGCCCCGCTTATGTCTTCCTCCATTCCGGTTAAACCTTTTTCTTCTCTTCAACTGGACACGGTTTTAGGACGTTTTGTGCTTAAAAGTGGACCGGCGGTAATCTTTAAATGCACCAGCCAGCTTCTGCAACTGTTCACGAGGTACACAGGTCTTCTGGGGAATCTGTCAGTTGCTGTGACTTTGCGTTTTGAACGTGTAGGACGCATTTCACAGAGGTGTAGGTGAACATGTGAACTCGGCCTTGGTGTGAATAGGGGAGATCGTGCAGAGTGTAATTCTCCTGCTGCGTCGACCTCACTCTCTTCCGCTCATTCCCTGGAGTCCATCTGGCCTAGTTTTCCACCAAAGGCACATGCACACATACAGAAGCAGACTGTTCCATAAAAAAAAAACATATTCATGACTTCCAGTGGGTAAGAGCTGCAATGTTTTAGAAATCATAACACCGAGTGGTATAAGACCTCGGTGAGAAACAGTCCAAAGGTAAACGTTACGCCGTTTAGTTTTTGCTTCATGCGTTTAAAGTTATGGTTTGTCAGGAAGGTTCTTGGCACAGTGAAATAGTCTTAAGTGAATGTTAAGCACTGATGGAGTGGACTCGGCTTTTTATTGTTTCACGTTATTATTATCATTTACTCTTTAATATTTATGTTTGTTTACCTTGAATGCCTTTTCACATATCATTCATTCATTCAATCATGCATCCATTCATTCTTTCTTAATTCTTGTCATTCTTTCATCTATTGCTGAAACTGCATGCTGTAGACTGTTCTAGAATGCAAAGCATACGTGTAACTGGTTAAAATTACATGCAGAGATTTGATGCTAGAGGACCTTGGATAGTAATTGTTTTAAGGACAAGTGGATAAGTAAGTTTTGGAAAAGCGACATCCAGGCATGAACACAGAGCACACTGAACGCGTAGAACATACTGAACACACACGCTGGCACCTGTGCTGTGTCCTCTGAGAAGTGTGTACATACACAAGCGATGAATGACGCCTGGTACAATTCAGAGGAAAACCAGCAATAAGCTATTTTTAAGCTTCATCGTGCTTCAAAGAACCTTGAATTTTCTGGAAAAAAGATTAGTATCATTTGTATAATGCAAATGTTTCACTGTAGCAAAAGCACTATTCTGTAAAAATATACTAGAAGAGTTATATGCGTTGCAGTCAATAAGTTTTAAGACTGGCCACTGTGTGGCGCCGCTGTACACTGATGGCTTCAACTCGCTGCAGTGCCACCACACAGCCAGTTGTGAAACTTACTGACTAAATTGTATTATTAGAAAGTAACCCGCAGCAGGTCCCCATCACATTCATATAGCGTAATTCAAAAGAGTGGCGAGCAGCTTGATCAACTGTGACACTGAGGCTTTCAAAAATATTAAAAGTAGGAGAGAGTTTGTCCCCTGTTTGTTGTTTTCTTTTCTGCTTGTGTGTTTGGGAGAGATTTCATGAAAGGGAGCGAGGAAGAGGTGAGGAAGGCGTCCAAATTGTTCTGTGGCATAACTGAAATAACGGAATCTATACCTGAACTTAAACATTTGCATGACACTGACCACCAGTTAGAAACATGTCATCTACAAAATATATCTGGCAGTAAACATTTTAAGATACGAGTTTGTGAAGAATCACAGCTGAGTGCATGAGAGAGTTTGAAGAAGACCAAACTGCCAACATTCCAACTGGAGGCACATTAGCTTAAAAAATCTAGAATTATTTCAAATGGCAAAGGAAATGGTGGTGAAAATCAGGTGAAGGTTTGGCAGAAATCAAGGTCCTTGTCAGGGACATGTGGTCAGTGTTGATACGAACAGCAAAACAGCGTTGAAATGAACCACAGAAATGTCAAAACATATGAGACCCAGTGACAATGAAATCCACACACTGTGATGCTCAAGAAACAAGTTGTTTTGCTCTTTCGCTCCTACATCTGGAGACATTTATCAAACCAAAAGATGTGTCCGTCCCACATTTTTTGTTTTGTGCTCTTAAACTCTATTATTCACAGTGGTGTTTGCAGCCACCCTGTGGGGGGGTCACCTGTGGGGTCATATGGCAGTGAGTTTGGGCCATCTTGCTGTGTGTTGCGCAGTCTGTCTAGGTCACCACGAACAGTGTCAGCTAAGTACTGTACTGGATATTAATACCCATGAGTCCCTTGGTATTTATACATTTTTAAATATTTCTGGACCTCCTGTGATTGCAAATGGTTTACTTATCTATCTATTGTCTTCAACTCTGTAATACTGAGCAGGCATGTGGAAGTCGGGAGCCCATCCCAGAAGCAAAAGGCGATGAAAGCAGTTCTGGATGGGGCACCAGTCCATCAAAGGGTGGCCACACACATTCACCCAATTTTAGAGTTACAGGCTAACCTGAAACACATATTTTTGGACTGTGGGAACAAACCAGAGCAGTCAGCGGAACCCCACAGAATTATGGGGAGACCATGAAAACTCCATAGAAACTGAGTTGAATTTGGGCCTAACACTCGCCACCGCTCTGGTTTAGCCATGTCTTCCTTAAACAAGGACGGGTATAAACAACAATCTGCTCGAAAAGCTGGTTGTAATACGGCAAAGTCAGATGCCAGAGATTTTGCCTATTGAAGGGAGCCACATTGTAATACCCTTCACTAGACAGCGACGTTCATGAGTTTATCTGCTGTGGAACCGTTCCCCAGCCTCTGAGTTAGTGCGTTTTACTCCAGTTCTCACTCAGCTGTCACCCTCGGAGCTGACCGGCTTCACCCCGCTGGTATAAGCTTAAAGCCATTGGCCACAAGGGCACAGAGGAGGACATGGCACGCACACCTGAATTTTCCAGTCAAGGAAAAGTTGAGCGTTTTGCAGCACTAAGAAGGTCTGTCTGCTGCCTTTAAGCATTTCATTAACAAGTGAGGAAGCAAAGGCAGATAACACATCTGAGATGGAAGTGACGGCGAGGTGTAAACTCGCTCTCATCAAATATTTTTAACTTGCTGCTATCGAGGTTCTTCTTCAGCGTTGCTGCCGATGCATTCCATACTTTTGAACTGATGCTTCAATGTCGCATGAATTATGCTCTGAAACCCATTTCGCTCGGTTAATAACGAAAGGACCGCAGGGTCCTCACTTTGTTTACCTGCTTTTCCTGCCCCTGCACTTTACATTTGACCTCCCCAGTGTTTCATCATTTTTTTTATATCTGCAAGATTCAATTTGGAGACAGTAAACACTACTGGTATGAAATGATTTTACTACTGGTTTCCATCGTGGAAATATGAAAAAAGCCCAATTTTCCCACTTTGCCCGGCCTGACACTTCCTCACAGCTCAGACTGGGATGCTTCATGTTTTCACTCACCCCTGGTGCTGGAGGGCTGCTGGAGCTCGCACTGTCTGTAGCTGCGTGGACATGGCAATCTGCTCCTCATGTCTGGCATCACCACCATGTCCTCTAAACAGCAGACTGGTGCAAACACTGAGATAAATGTGGTGAACAAGCTGAGGTTCTGTTAAATATTATCAGGGAATCTGAGTGCCCTGGACTCTGCTGGATCTTGGCCTTGTTCATCTGAACCCCTTTTCCCCTCTGTATGTTAGGGGTGTTTATGCCCTTCCCCACAGCCCTGTGATGATGTCCTTCTTAAGTTCAGCACTTGGCAGGTTTAGTCTTGATGCTGTCAGTAAGACTCATCCTGAGCTCCCCTACAGAGTTCCCTTCTATGGTCCACTGTGGTGTAAGCAGCTAACCAAGAATTCCGTGAAACACATGCAGTCGCGAACCAAGCAGCTCAGCCAGTCTCAGCTGACGTTCATTTATACATACCTTGTTATGGTTATTTTGCTAACATCTACTCCGTGAAAAAAGAAACGTAAAAAGCGAATTGTCGTCGGTGGCTTTAGTTGCCTGAAGTGCGCTCCTATGTTTATCTCATAAGTTTGATTATTTACGGGAATGTTTACAGATATGTTCACACGTATGTACGTTGAGCAGATTTATTTGCAAAATATAGCAGGTTTTACAAAATCATCTCAAACAAATACAGCTGGAATTTCTTATGCACTAAATAGAAATTAATTTTGACCCCTTCACATAATAAATATTCAATTTTATACAAAGTTGTCTGAATTTACAGGACACATGGGGGTATTGCTTATCCTTTGTAATATACAATTTAGCTGTCAAATATAATTTGAAATGCAATTGCACGGATATACGGACTTTTACGATATTATATGTCCTGCCTTATACGGCACGGGCTCGGCATGTACTTGATCTTGAATTTCATCATAAAATGCAATTTGCGACTTTTGTTTATGTTTTTGAGACTATAACACCAGTAGTTGTATCAAAATGTGATCTAAAAAAGGTTTCGAATGATAAAAGAATCTCTAAAACCAGATTATAATGTGGGGATATCTTGGTGGGTCAGTCTTTGACAGGAGGTATTAAAACTTTAAGGAAACATAAATCCAGTTATGTTTCCAGACAGAACTACAATATTTTTTGTTGTTGCTGCCCACCAAACAAAATAAAAATTTTCGCTGCAACCTTTACTGTATATACAAACACATGCAGCACTTTATGAAGAGTCTGACTTTCATAGTACAATCTGGCAAATGTTAAACTACGCTATTGTTTTCATGATCAATTGTGAAAATGTTTCTGAAGCGTGTTACTGTTATTTCTTTATTCACACGACGCTTTTCCACACGGCCGTGTGCAACAATTCAGCCATTGGTACAGTTTTCACTGTTGTATTTCAGTCCACGTGCTGCAGAAGCAGGGCTCCAAACCCGTGTCTTTCAAAAGCAAGTTGACAGCTGCCACCCCATGCCCAAAATGACATCCTAGCAGGGACAGTGCCGTGACCCGGATTCGAACCGGGGTTGCTGCGGCCACAACACAGAGTACTAACCACTATACGATCACGGCAAGCTACTTTGGAGCGTATATGTTCTACCTTTTTTCAATACCTCATTACAAAATGAAGATCAGAAAATGGTAAATCCAACAACAGACAAAGATCTCTAGACACAAACCCATAGCTGTGGGAAGAGCATCAGTGAACTGATTTTGGACCCCTTGGGAGGGGGGGCCACCAAGCAGCTGGAAGCAGAGGAGCACAGCCCACTTGCTGGGCTGTACGTTGTGTTTCTTCGTTTCATTTACGTCGACAGGTTAGAGACAGAACTCTTGCTTTTCAGACGTTTGTATATCGCAGAACAAGTTAGGGTGTTTTTGGGACCTCTGGGTAAATATACTGTACAACGGGTTTGAAAGTCTGAACCAAAGTCGGAACAGTTCCGAAGTTGTTCAAAAATGCTGACAATTTTATGTTTTCATCATTACCATCATTTCATAAAAACACTTGCCCTGTACATGTAGTGGATGTCGAATAATGAACAAAACGATCAGTCGAGATGCATTTCTTACCCAGATAAATCAGAAGTTGGGCTTTTTAAACGTGCATTTTATCTTGTCTTTTTTCCTGAGGCTATTTTACAGTTTCAAGACTGCTCACTATAAATGTACAACATGTAAAAACAATGGTGCCACTACACGACATCCAGTTTGGTTATGAGTTCTGTGCAGAACCTCTGACCGAAGCGCAGGAGGATATAGCTTAGACAAGGTTTTCTTGGTGCAGGTGGCCTGAGTGAGGGGCAGACTGGGTACCTCAGGTGCAACAGTGTAGGGTTCACTGCCTGTATCGCTTTGTTTCATAAACAGAGATGAACTGAAACCACGATGATGGTTTAGTGCTCGAGAGTAGTTCACCTCCCCAACTCTGTCTGTGGGGAGCTGCTGTTTGTTCCTGTTTTCTTTGACCAGGTGAACTGGTACTGAACAAATTCCCGTGGCTGAGCTAAAATTAGACGGAGCACTTTAATGAACGCAGCTGCTTATGGATGCATTTTTCAAGCAAAGTGTTTACTACCATCCCCACACACTTTATACAAGACACACAAAGAAGGTCTTGGCAACGGCATAATGGACGGCGCAAGGATTACGCCGTGCAGAGGGCAGAACGGTGGTTTTCCTCGCTCTTTTTCTTGGCCTGCATGTGCATTTTAATGACATCCTCATAACTGTTCTCAGCTCCTGTCCTCCTTCTGCAAGTGAGCTCTGCTGGACTGGAGTGCCCCTTGTCTGTGTGCCACGTTGTTAAGCTTGTAAAATTGTACATCTGGCGTAAGAGCCACCCTGCCTGACTAAGGAGCATCTACTTCTTTCTGTCTTGTCTGCTTCTGTGAACCGCAAGGATAATATCAGCTGTCAAGATGTTTGATGTGGATTAGTGGTATTGCTTCAAGCATGTGGAACTTGTTTTGAAGTTATTGTATTTTCGGCTGCTATTACCTGGAACGCTGAGGTTTTAAGAGCCATTATTAACAGCATGTGAACTCCCAGTTTGCTTGTTTTGTTTCCTTTTGCACAATTACGCATTCATTTAAAAGTATTATTCTTTCGGACAGGTGTTTTTCAACATGCCTTTTGGGTGCCTTGCCCTGTGGGACCGACGAAACTGCAACAGCCTGTCGGATGTGACAGATAAATATGATATTGGGCAAACACTCAGGGTGTGAGTATCTGTCAGCTCGTTGCACTCGATTCAGCAGATAGTGACAGTAGCAAGTCGAGGCCCAGCATGGAACAAAACCACAAAGCTCTGCATACTCAGTTCATGCTGAACGTGTGCAAATGCACAGCTCATCCCTGATGCCGCACTCTTTCTCCTCACCAAAACATACATCAGCCTTGACTGCTGTGTTACCCGAGGACAGGCTTGCTTGGCTTTCTGTGTGGGCCCAGTCAAAGCCCCTCCTTAAGGTTGCTTCTGGTGGTTTTTTCTGCCCCTGTAGGAAGGAGTTCTGTGAGCTGTGTCTGGCCAAAGAGCGAGAGACAGGCAAGGTCTTCTTCTGCAAAAAGTTCCTCAAGAAAGACGGCAAGAAAGTACGCAAGGCAGCCAAGAACGAGATCATGATCCTGAAAATGTAAGACGGCTGTTGAAAGTGCGCTGGCGCATACAAGGTTTCAGTGTTAGTGCGGCAACTGTTCGGACTCATAAAACCTAGATAATCTGCATTAACATATATTATTCCCTGACTGAATTAGACTTATTTTAAGATGATTAACTAGGCAAGAATTTACCTATTATTGTTCCCGTGTCTTTTGCAAACAAATTTTCAGAACGTCACTGTATTTTCTACGTATAGTTACTGCATGTTTCCTTTTGTCTGTTTATTGTGAGTTGTTATTATTATTGCTGAAAAACTACCCAAAATTTGGTTTTCATCTCAGCAAGATGGAAGTTGAGTACAAGTGCAGAATTCTACTAAGTTCCGCAGTAGCGCTAGGTGCCTATCGCAGTGCCTTGTTTGGTGTGAGTTACCTTACACTCATCCCTCACATAATGGGGTTCTGTATAACCAGTCTTTACTGCACCAGTTCAGGGGAGATACCTTGATATTATCATTCTGCTATTATTAGTAAGATGTCAGATACAAACTTGGGGTTTGAGTCCTTACAGAGGAAATGTAAGTTCCTTCAGAGAGCACGGCTGAGGATGTGCGAAATGTGAGGTGTACTGGTGGTATTCGCAGAGTGAGGGACTTCAGCATGGGGAATAACAGCTGTGTGTCCTCCTGCTGGCCCAGGAAGTTTTAAATAAAGGGTGAAGGGGTCGTTCCTCCTCCCGCCTTAGTGCTGCCACGTGCTTCCAGCCTCGCGCATGAGCGACAGCCATATAAACAGCTTTAATAAAACGAATACCCTTACCCTAGTAAAGCCTTAATCTCACAATCCTAAGGTCAAGTCGTGTGAAACACTTGTTAGTAACAGTAAGTAGCACATCTCATAGAATAGTGTTCACATGCTGTGCAGTGTGGCGCAGACGGGGATGTTGGGCAATTTGTTGACTATTTATAAATATTATGAACATCTGTGAACCAAGGTATCCAAATGCCTCCTTCCAGCAAATTGTTTACCCTGTGCTTGCAAGGTGCCCCTTAGACCACCACAGTTCTTCAGTGGACACATTTTTATTGACAATGACTGACTGAATGAAAAAAAAAACATTGAAACACAAGGTAGATAAAAAGCTTTTGTCCCAAACATAATATACATTGATGCACAAAAACGGCTAAATTATTTAGGTTTTCTAGCTAATTCCAGGTGACACTTTTTTTTTCAACCCGCTATATTTTTTTTCCACTAGAAAACACGGTTATTTATTCCTCTTGCCACGGGAATTCGCCAAAAAGGGATTATTTAACAGAACAGTTAATCCCTGTTAAGCAAGGGATGAGTGTATTTGAGCTGCGTGCTTAATTTTTTTACTAGGGGTAACAAGATTTAACAATAACAACAAACAATAACAAAACAATAGATTTAACAAATAAATAAAGTACACATGTATTTAAAGAACAATACATATATAAGTATGTATAGCCATTTATAACAATCAGGCCAGAGACATGGATTTAAGAAATGAGGAACTGTACGATAGTTTCATATTTTCTTTCAGAAGAAAGTAGAGATTCTTTGCAGAAAGCTGTTTGTAATACTGACGTTTTCTGAGAAAAGTCTTATTGCTTAACTTCATTCTACTTATCTAACCGCTTTCAGGGTCAGCCATCCAAATATACTGCAGCTGATTGATACGTTTGAGACCAGGAAGGAGTACTTCATTATCCAGGAGCTGTGAGTCTTCATTTCATTTTTTCCCCCTCTTTGGTAGATTTAAAGCTGACAGGATTCAGAGACAGTGGTAATTCATACAAGATCTGAACACACTGCTTAGAAAATTAACACAGTTAAAATACACAAAAATGCCCCCCCCCCCAAGAACTCAGTAATATTTCAATCAGTGCAATGAATCTAGATTGAATATGTTTTTTTTGGCAATTTCACCAGTGGTTTTTTTATCATAATCATTCAGGATGCTTCATGGACCTTCACCACAGAGCTTGTAAATCAGAAATTTCTGACTCAGTCAGATAAATCCTGTATGAGATTCAGCATCTCATTGATCTGTCCTGTGCTTCACTCATCTTGGTTATTACTTACCTTCATATATTACCTTTTTATATTTCACCTGAATTTTTACTGAAATGCAACTTCTGCACTTTAATTAAAACGCATTGATTTTGTAAGCGACAAATTTATGTCGTTCCGAAAGAACAAAAAGGGAAAAGGAACCAGACACACTGTGTTATGGACACAGGGTATGGGGCTTCTGGAAAAGAAATAAGAATACAAACTAGTACCTGGAATGTAGGAAATAACTTTAACCAGATGTACCTTTGCAGTGTTGTTGAGGCTGCCTGATGTAACAGGGGTGTTGGGATTCAGAGCTCAAAAACATAAGAACAACCTCACAAGAGCAACATTTGCCTCATGTCGCATAACGTGTTTTTGTGGGGGACACAGAGCCACGGGAGGAGATGTGTTTGACTGGATTCTGGACCAGGGCAACTACACGGAGAGAGACGCCTCCTGCGTAATTCGACAGGTGCTGGAGGCCGTGGCCTACCTTCACTCACTCAGCATTGTCCACAGGAACCTCAAGGTGAGCTGGGCTACGGATGGCTGTGTCTCTTGTCATGTTGAAGGATGAAACAAGCAAACGCTCTCCTTACATTAAACTGGGTCTGGACGAGTGTTTACGGGACATCTGTTTGCCGAGCTTGTTAACCATCAGTGCTGGACAACACATCTCTGCTTATGTTCTGGATCTACAGAGAATTATTTAGGCTAAAACCCAGTCATTTTATCACAATCCTGCATTTATATAATAAACTTACAGTACATCATTGGTCTGGTTTGGGTTTATGGATGACAAGAGGTTTATCTTTGTCAGAAAGCACAACAAGCAGGAATTCCAGCTTCCTACTAGGAGATATTGCATGCTGTGAGCATCGGGTGTGTCTATGCTGAAATCCCTGGGAAGATAACAATCCACTGAGAGTTTGACCACGTGGCAGCATTAGGTCAGTCGGACAACAAGATTACCGCTGTCATTTTGAAGAGATCGCACAAATCTGGACTACGAAAAGAAGAAAGGCTGAACATCTCGGCAGTAATATTAATCCGGCAAAAACATTCCGTTGCGCCGACCGAACAAAACGCTGCGCTTCAAGAAGGATTTAAGGTAACGAAATAACCTGTAACCCACGTTCTGCATTTACTTTCTTCTTACATAATCCTAAACCTATATTATAGAAGGTGAGGGCACTCAGTGTTTAAATGGATCTCACACCCCACGCAGGTAATTGTTATTATTATGTAATTATATGCAACCTGGATCTTTTCCCTTGTTTGTTCTCGGTGAGAATGTGGAATATAGCAACGCCTGGCACCAGGAAGTCACAGCTGTCGAGCCACTTGATATTCAAACAGAAAATTAAATATACTATATAATGCAAGCAATTATCATATTAACAAAATTACACTCAGCTGGCACCAGGTGATTATATAATAAAATGCTTTGTAGAAAGACTGAGGAAGAAAGTTTCTAGAAGATTTCTGCTGGGACATACAAGAAGAGTACAAACGTACGTGGCAGTTCTTTCAGTCTCACTCCTGTGTTCTTGGCTTGTGATGCCCGAACAGGGGTCAGCATGTCAAAACTGCCAAATGCAATGTCGCCATCAAAGCAAGTTCGCATTTTCTTATAACTTATTCAGCACTCCTTTAGGAAGTTTCTGCGGTGACCGACATACGGTTGTTATGTTGTGTTGATGCGCTACAAAACCAGCGGTCCTCCTGCAGCAATACCCCTCTTCTAACACGCTCTGGTTCGAAGTGCATTCATGTGTTCAGTGTCTGTCACCGAAGGACTGAACGGTTCTTCTGAGAATGAAATTTGCTTTCTCTGTGCATGTTTGCCTCTGTTGCTCATAGCTGGAGAGTCTCATGTACTACACAGAGAACAACCACAATAAAGTGGTGCTGCGAGATTTCTACCTCTCGAGGTATGAAAATGACGGCATCTCAGAGCCATGCGGCACACCTGAGTACCTAGGTAAATTTTATTCTCTTTTGCACTTTTAACATGCCTCTGCATTTGTCTTAAATGGATCATTTGCTGTTGTCTTTCAGCCATAGTTTACATTTAAAAACTATTATATCGCTTCATCAGACAGGACTGTCACTCTGAGCCCTTTCACCTCCTGTGTGACACAGGCTTTCGTTCTTCTCTCAGCTCCAGAGGTCGTGGCCCGTCATCGATACGGTCGGCCAGTCGACTGCTGGGCCATGGGTGTCATCATGTACATACTGTGAGTGTCCACTGGGAGGGAGGGACGTTGACAATAGATTCTAGTTGTCCCCTTATGATAAACATGTACCGTACCCCATAATGAAACCTTAATTCGTGTCATATGCTTTTGGCCCTCTGATCTCTTTAATATTTCACCCCTCCCCTGCATCAGACTGTCAGGCAACCCTCCATTCTATGATGATGCTGAGGAAGACAACACAGACCAGCACAACCGCATCATTTTCTGCCGCATCGTGGCTGGAGAGTTTGAGTTTGACTCCCCCTATTGGGACGACATCTCACCTGCAGGTGGGCAGCTGCTACCACACGGCTTCACGCAAGCAGTCAGTTCAATGTTGTCAAGGTCACATCTATAATAAAACCAGCAACAATTATCAGTAAATACAGCTGTGGAGCCGATTCACACAGTTATGTTGGAGGTCTTTTCTGCTGTAGAGTTAGCTTAAACAGTTGATACATTAAGCAAACCGACTGTAAGGAGTGTTTGTACGGGTCCTACAGACACCCCCTCACCTTCGGATCATTTGAAGCATTACTCACCTGACTTTTTTTTTTTTTTTTTTGAAATTGACCCCCATTTCTCAACCTTTCTCTCAGCCAAAGACCTTGTCTGTAGACTGATGGAGGTGGATCCCATGCTGAGAATTACAGCACAAGATGCTTTGTGGCACGACTGGTGAGCCCCCCCCCCCCCCCCCCCCCNCCCCCCCCCCCCCCCCCTCAATAACCTCATGTACATTTAGAAATATATGGAGCATTTGACTTAGAGATTGTGCTGTAATCACTTCCGGTACGTGCAGGTTTCATCCTTCCTTCAAATGTAACAGATTTATCTGAAATCTTCAAATCCTGTTATTAACATTCAGTTACACTGTAATGGATGCAACTTTTAAACAAACATGAACACTGTGTCAGTGGTGTCTATGCTGTTAGTTTCAGCCGATCTGTCTTTGACCCGTTGCAAAAGCTGCAGTCATTCCTAGGGTTTGCTAACAAGCGGACTGAGCAGTAGACGGGGAACACGTGTCTTTCAGGATTGCCGGCCAGGGTGCCTCAGAGAAGAACCTGAAGGATGGAGTGTGTGCCCAGTTCAAGAAGAACTTTGCCAAGGCCAAATGGAGGGTAAAGGGCACAAAAGTTATTTGGAAGGGTGTTACATGTTGAACATGGTTAGAAACAAATGAGTCATCGCAGAAAGATGAGGAGGAGAGACCAGTGGAAGAAACTATCAGCCCAAGGTGTGCGGTGAAACACAGAGCAGGAATAACCTAGAAAATTTTAAACTAAAGTTTCTTCAACTGTTCAAGGAAAAACCAAAAAATATTTTATTTATTTATTTATTTTTTTTGTGGTGTAAGTTTTTTAATATCCAAAAGAGAATTAGAAGACAGAGGGATGTTCTGTTTGCTTTGAGCACAGCAAGTGAGATGGTTGCGTTCAGTGAGTCACTCCTGCCTTCAGATGTAGACCAGGTTTTATATGATGTATTATACTCCTCTCTTTCCTACCCACATGCATATAATACAGTTCACCAAATGACACCAGGCTTCAGTTTTTTATTACTAGAAAGTCTTCATTTTTTTGCAGTGCACAAAGGATTTATAATGCGGAGTCAAATATATTGGGTTGACAAGAAAAATGGCTCTGCTGGTAGCAGGAGCTGAAAAGAACTTGGATTGTGCAGGTCACTTCCGCACGTGACAGAATGGCAGCTCAGGCCTCAGAAACTACAGTCAACATGGCAGTTTGACAAAAGGTCAGGGAATACGCCCTCATTTAAGCTTTTCCGCGAAGATCAAGAATCGAGAAACGTTTATTGCCGCACGCCTTTATGCAGCAGGTCTGCAAGGGAGCATGGAACGAAGACCCTCAGGTCCACAGCACACAGAACAGGGTGGAAGAAAGTTCAAAGAATGATAATGAAAAATAATGCAAATATAGACACATTAAAGGTAAAAAAAAAAATTTGCATGTGTGAGACAGTGATCATCTGTTGTGCAGAAGATTAAGATTCTTTAAAAATGTATTCAACCATTGCAGAGAGCGTGAAGAAATCACACCACAAGTCACTGAGCTGAGAAGCCATGAACAAAAGTTCTCATTCTCTTTACTAATGTAGTAGCATTAATGAACCATGACGGTACCAAATATATTGTCCAGTTACTACAATTACCATTTTGAGATCAACTTGCCATTTTCTGTTTAATGTTTTTTTACCTGCCCAGAAAACATATTTGAGGCTACAGTTAGCCTCAGATGGTCACACTTTTCCCATGATTTGTCTTAGAAGAACCATGACACAGTATCTGAAGGAATGCCAGGTCTACAAAGCGATGTCTGCGTACTCTTGTGGCGAGACACTAGTGGGGGGCATGAGGTTAAAAATGTTGCCTTTAGACTCCAAACAAGCACACAGCTTTTCATCATGAAACTAGAGCCTTAGAAGCTCAAATGTTTCAGGGAATTAGGACTCACCAGGCAACAAAAACAAAGCGTGAAAGGACTGTAGTATAAAGGGAACTTTTCCTAGTGGGTTACACACTAAGAAAGTAACATCAGAAAAAAAGGATTAAATGTTAATTTGTGAAAGACAAAGGGCAGCAGGTGCTGCGTTGCCCACGAAGGGGCTGTGTTCGAATCTCCCCTCCTGCTGTAATATGCTAGATCATGATCCAGACCTGATATTTTGCCAGTGAAAGTCACTCTGCTGGGTAGCTTCGCGTCAGACGTTGCTTTGGAGAAAAAGCACCGAGTAAATAAGAAAATCAAAATGCTACCAAGTATCCACAATAAAGCAGCTACAGAAAGTACACAACATGTGACCCTAAGCTGTGCTCGAAGTGCCGGGACTCTCCTTACTGGCCTGTTGGCATCAGCTAAGTTCTAAAATTTTAAATTCTCCTATTAAAACAAGACCCTAGGAAATATTCCTCCCTGTGAAATATATTCACGGTCTATATTTCCTTCATTAATGGGGACACAAAGTAGAAACAAACAGCAGGAAAGCAACACACGGGCCGACTTGCGGCGTAATATAGTGCATCCTGGGTACCGAAACATGCTGTTATGAATCCACGTGCGCTACAGTCGGCTGAAGAATCTGGTTAGGCAGTGGCAGAAATCAGTTTGGGGCATTTGTTTAATTGAAAGGCACTTCTCTCCCCGCCTTTTTCCACAGAAAGCAATTCAAGTCACCACTTTTATGCAACGCCTCCGGGCCCCCGAATGTGGCGGAGGGCTCAGCGCTCCAGGACCTGCAGCTAGAAGCGCAGGAGAACCGAAGGAGGACAAGGGCGCGGCCACTCCCAAGAGCGCCACGGAGATCTCCCATAGAGCGATCATTGAAAACCAAGCAAGTGGCGAAAAAGGAGAGGAAAGGGGTGAAAATGGAGAGATCAAAAAAGCTGATGACAGAACCCACGGGGGTGGAGTCAATGGTGCGATAACAGCAGTGAATTCTTCAGCAGACGGTTCCACAGCGAAGCCACAGTCCTTGTCTAACAAGTCAGTTAGGGAATTAGACACAAAGAGCGTGCAGGGTGACAAAGGAGTGATGGCGGCGCCATGGAAGACATCGGCTATGGAAGCGCAACATGCAGAGGCCTCCACGGCAGCAGCTCCTGACCCAGTTTCAGGCAGGAGAAAAAGCAGCACGACCGTGCTGAAGCTCGAAGCTTCCAGCAGTAAGGAAATGCTGCAGACATGCTGTGCTCACGGCCATTCTAGCCAGAGGATGGCAGCAGGAACCCCCCTCAGTTTGTACTGCTGTGTAGGTCCTACAACAGTCACAGCACCCCCTGCAGGCCAAGACAAGGTAGCCCAGCATCAGATGGGAGAAGGTGAGCGGATGCCAGACGTGGCCTCGGGAGGCTGGTGCCAAACTCAGCTTCCCGAGGCCGTGGCAGAGAAGGGAATGTGGACGAGGGAGTTAAAGGATGACCGACCTGAGGGGAACAGCAGCGATGTGCAGGGAGATGGCAGGCATCATGCAGCGAGGACCACAATGAGAAGAGAAGATGAAAGCACGTATATACTTGGGGACAAGAAGAAGACACGCGCCGAGGAACAGGGACAAAGATCAGATCTCGTCCACGGTTGTTCCCCCTATTCGTCTGCTGGCCATGTTATTTCAGGCAGCTTCAGAAAAGGAGCGAGCGGCAGCAGCGACTGGCAAATGAACAGTGTTATTGAAGAGATCGAGAAGCAGATGGCAGCGGTTTTCGAGAAAATAGAAGAAGACATGCCCTCCCTGCTGGATCACGCCGGCGACCTCTCTGAACAGAAACATAGGCCGCCACATTTGTCCCCCGCTCCGCGGCTTCACGTCGGTGGTAACGCCAGCGCCTCCTTTCGTCCTGCTGCGTCTTGGTCCCCGCGAACCTCCCTTCCCCCTCACCTGCCGTCTCACCCTCCACCCACCTTCTCCACCTACCCTAAGCTGGTCTCAGCTGAGGGGAGAAAAGACGACACAGAGGAGCCAAGCCAGTCACCTGGAGGGTGTGTTGCAGACAGAGGGCTCTAAAGCGATGCTTGTGCACCCTTTACACCCAAAACGTGTACAAAATATGCACATAGCAAGTGAGCGCACACACGGTTTGCCAGCATGGAAAAGATGCTTCACGCAGCACTGACAGTGGTCACTAGTTTTCCACAGCTTACCCGACATGTCTGGAGGAACACGCTCTGGGTTTGCGGCTTTGTGGCCGCCAGTCCAGGCACCGGTTTCTGGTTTCATTTACAGAAATAAAATAAGCATATATACTTTCTGGAGAAATGAAAACAATGTATGTGTAAATGCAGACACACGGGACACGGCACATGGTAATGAAGCGCACCGCTACATTTAAAATCACTTGCTAACTTATCCCATGTTGTACATATATACAAAAGCCTAATGGAAACCTTACAAAGCCTGTATTGTAATAGTATTTTATTTAATATATACAATTTGACCTTGGTAGGTGGGGCGGGGTTGTATTTTAGCGACGTGGAACAGCGACTTTTATCTCCGTGGATAAATCAAAATTCAATTAACTGCCAAAATGACGCGTGGTCACGCACTTTTATAAGCTGCGATACCTTCAGAAGGTGCACGACAAATGGTCTCTGCTATTGGCTTGTTGTACGATCTAAGCGCCCGACGTACTACAGCATGCTTGGAACGCGGCCTTTTACCCCCTTAAACCCAGTACAGCTACACAGTCTCCTCTTCGATGTTTGACCGGGTTATTAATATGCTTGATAAATAATTTATCCGTTTGTGTTTATGTTTCGTTTACTCTTTGTTTTTAGCGTCAGCCAAAGTAGATCTCAGCTTTCTGACCACAGTCAACCTTAATACTTTAGTGAGCATTTCTTTGGCCGTCCTCTATGGTTCCTTCAATAAAACTGCAGTCGGACCTTTGCTGTGTCGACCCTGTGTTTGTCGCCGGGGCGCGAAAGGGATACGCGGCACGAGGACAATTTTTGCTACTGTTTAGGTTAAATGAATGTTATAAGTTTAATAACGGTTGCTTCTGAAAACGGCAATAACATCACGTGTTTCTGCCAAAATAAGGAGTATTATATGGACCAAATTTATCATATTATAATAACAGTCACTGAGAGCACACGTAAGACTCTGCTGTCGCAAACATGCCCTCCCAGGCAGGAGCTTAATCTCATTTTCAAGCACCAAACAAAGACATTAAAAATGACTTCTAATAACCACGAAGGAAAGGAACAATCCAGAACAACAGAGACAGAAACCCCCTAAAGCACCATTCTTCTACATTCCTTCCCCACATCTCCAGAGCCCATTTTACAGGCCCTCCAACTGGCAGCATCTGAATGCAGGCAGAGTCACGTGAGCCTGGGTGCATCGGCCAGAAAGCAGCAATGGGGGTCCCGCCTCTGTTCAAACGTATCAGTATATCCAAAAACAGCGCTACTTGTCTCTTTTTTCGTGCTCATGTACATCCTTGTTAGTCGTGCATCCAACTGCACGTTTGTTCCATTACAAATGTACGTGACGCGAAGAATCGCAGATGTCATGGAAGAATGTCAAACTCGGAAAGTCTACGACGTCCCTGGTGGGCTTAGGTCAACATTGAAAAAAGGAAAGTTGAGGAAGCATCACTGATCTAAGGTGGGTTTAAAATTCAAATATGTGAATATGAGCTTCCAGAAATGTACGTCATTGTATGTTATTTTCACACGAACACAGAATCACATACATAATACTATACATCATATTACTCCATGTTCAAAATTTCATCTCCTTAAACAAAAATTTAAAAAAATAAAGACCAATAAATGGATTTGTTAATTAATTTACGGGATGAATGAATTAAAATTGTTCCCAAGTTCACACCAGTCTGCAGGTGCAATAGGTGTATCAAGCAAATTTTATGAGGCCCACTAGTAGTGATCATTTCACCTGCTTTAAATGAAAAGCAATTCGACTATTTAGGTTTTGGTTACAGGAGATGTCACTGATGTCCCCCATTTTGCTCTATTATTGGCGCTGAAAGCAGGAATGCTGGGAGTGAAATGGTGCTACAAAACTGAGTGTTAATTTCTGTGTTTTTGAGACGTTTCATATAATAAATGATAGTAAATCTAAAGAAAATGAAAAAGTAAGAAAAATAAGCTGACACTTTTTTGCTTTGGATTCTAAAGAGTGGAATTGACCAGCAGATTTTCCACTCGGGAAAAGCAAACTTTTGACAGACAGCACCGTGCTGGGCAAAAGTGTGAAACCTCCCTCAACACACTGTTCCTCTTCCAGAACAGCACAGATGCTCCAGTTCGTGGACAAATTCTCACAGATCAACCCAAGAGGTTGCAGTTGTCCTTGATGCTGCCACCAAAAACACATTTGAGCCATCAGTCACAGAGCTGAAGAACCACGTGCTGCTGCTCCTGGTTGTGGGAAGTGTGGCTGAGACCAGGAGAGCATCGGTGAGGAAGGGAGCAAGTCTTCTCTCCAGGCGACCAGTTTGTGAAGACGGGATTCTTTAGTGTAGCAAGTCCCAGATGTCACACTTGTTGCTGTGAGGTGGATTCACACCGTAAATGTGTGTGTGGAACAGCGGTGGACTAATGTTTGCCCTCAGACCCGTGTCCTGTGTTTCACAGAGTTCTTCCCACTCGGGCCAAAAAACGCAGATGCCATTTATGCAAACAAAGTGCTGTCGGCGTCACCTTCCCTCACCACTCCCTGCCCAGCTTGTTTTTTTTTTTTTACCATTCATGTTTGTTCTTATGCACCTAGCAATAAAACAGCAGTTGATCGGTGTATTTTCTCAACAGTCAACACATGAATATGTCCAAATATACCTGCATGCCACAGGTGGTGCCTCCTGACATCTGCCAGACCCAGACTAAACATTTATCCATCATATGCACAACTCACACAACACAGAGTAATGTTACAGCTAGAGACTGCAGTCGATGTGTCTTTGAAGTGAAATCTGGCCTACATTTTTAATCAACTTTTCATGTTCTCACGTACATTCAGTCAAGCTTTAAAATGAAATTCACAAATGGAACATGACAAATACAGGGAATTTCAGCAGAACCGTTTCCAGGAGGAGAACACTTGACATTTTCCACTCATTCATCCGCCAAGGGCAGAGGTGTGCAGAACGGGGAACGTTTCAAATCCTTGGCCTAATTCAGCAAACCCTTCTTTGCTCACCAGTTATCTACCTCCATTATGTACCTCATGTTATGCACATTTTCAAAGATTACAATATTTTCTGATTTCTACATTTTTCAAATTATCTTAAATTTCTGTGTTGAGGAACTCACATGACCTGCATTTCTGCTTTTTGCCACAAGTTTGCAACCAAACCCTCCCAGAAATGAACACAGTAGAGGCGAAGGATCTTCTCCATTCCACATATTTCCTGATCCAGATCCTGTCAGATATTCCTGATCTTGGTGATGTGCAGCTGGAATATTGCACATGTTTATGAGCTGAATCTGTCAACAATCTTCATTAAATACTGGTTGCTTAAGGGAATGTATTTTATTTTCAGTTATTTTAAAATTAGCTTTAATTTGAATGTTGCTATAAATTAATAAAATATTTAGAATTTGTATACTTTTATTTTCTGAGGCTATATCCAAGATATTGAAAGACTTTTACCCATAAAAAACATCAAGAACATCTGTTTAAAATGGTTTTATTAAATGTGTAGGTGATAAAGCTGAAAATAGCCTGTAGCTGAAGAACATTGGCCCTTGTTTAAGTGAAGTCAGTGGCACTGAATGGGAGGTTGTGGATTTTTATTTGCAGTAATTTTAACCAATTTTTATTTAAATGTAATATAAAAGTCAATAAAAATAATAATGTAAATGCAATGTATTTATGGTTGTCCAGTTTCACGACCTGCAGACTGCAGACATCAGAACAGTGAACCAGACAGCTTTTTAAATAATATATAGACAGAAGTGTTAGAGAATTTATTTTATGTATTTTAGCTTTTCTGTGGTTTTTTCCAAGTTTTCCCACCTCAGACTCAGTAGACCTTTTCTTTATGGAGCTCAACAAACTGTCACAAAGTTGGAAGCCCACAATTCTGTAGCAACTCATTGTATGATGCAACATTAAGTTTTCCCTTCACTGGGATTAAGAGGCCCAAAGCATGAAAAACAGCCCCAGACCATTACTCCTCCACCACCAAACGCTACAGTTGACACTATGCATGCAGGCAGGTAGCGTTTCCTGGCAGCCACCAAACCCAGATTCGTCCATCAGAGTGCCAGATGGTGACGTGTGATTCATCACTCCAGAGAACGTGTTTCCACTGCTCCACAGTCCAATGGCGGCGTTCTTCACACCGCTCCAGCCGGTGCTTGGAATTGCACATGGTGATCTTAGGCTTGTGTGCAGCCGCTCAGCCATAGAAGCCCAGTTCACAAAGCTGGCAATGAACAGTTCTTCTGCTGATGTTGCTTCCAGAGGCAGTTTGGAATTCAGCAATGAGTATATGTATGACAGGAATACAACAGAAGCTCAAGATGGCTGAGGACCAAGAGGACAACACAATCTGCTTGGTCACAGGTTGGGGCCCCATCAACCCCAGCTGGGCCACCTGGACGATGGGGTGTTATTGTTGAAAGACCGGAAACATCCTTTGACTGCGGGTACAGTCGCTGATGGTGATGTGCACCATAAGATAGTAAACAGAACTATTTCCTCTCCTAAACAAACCTTAGTCTTGACAGTAAGTCTAATTTTAAGCCCATTTTAAGCAGCATAAAGTTGTAAGTTTGGCCATTTAAAGTAAAATTTGGGTTTAGCACCTATCCATACTGTTTTGTATTTTAAAAAATCACATTTAAAAATACAAATATTATTTTCCATTCTTTGGGATTTGTACATATCTATAGCAAAAATAAAAATAATTGTGTGTGTGTGTGTGTGTGTGTGTGTATATATATATATATATATATACCTTTATTAATTTAAAGCTATAAATGTAGGGTGTGCTGGATTGATTCTTGCCTTGGGACACAAAAACCCAGCATTGGCTCTGCTAAGACCCTACAGCCAGAAGCTGCACAAAGCAGTCTTTATGGTTGCTTCCAAAAATCTATTTATTATTCCATAAATATTCTTTCGATGTCATTTTATGCAAAAAAAATAGTTTTGTACTTTTACGTTGCAGTTTCAGGACCCACGCCTAGGTGGCAGTATAACATCGGAGGAGATAAGAACACGAGCGACGGGATGAAGTGAAAATGACACGAGCGGTGAGCATCTCGCATTGTTATAACCACCGACTTGTCGGGGGAGAAGACAACCAGCTCACTTTTGAATCTTTTACCCCTGTGTACAGCCCAGCGTTCTCACCGTATCGAGTCAGAATAAAGAACAGCCGGATCATAGCGTGAGTGGGACTCAAAGCACAAACGTTCTGAAGTCACAGTTTCAGCCATGGCATCTTCGGAGAGAAGTCCGCAGTACAACCAAACACGTCGCGCAACTGATAAACAGCTGCGCACACAATGATTTTTGAGAAATACTCTTTTCTACATTTGCCCACTTTCTGCAGGAATGCGAGCTGCTGGCAGATTTACTCCTTCTGTCCTCTGAGACTCATACGAGACTCACTTGCCTCCAGTTTCTCAAACTTTCTACTGAAAAGCAAACTGTCTTGTTTCCTAGTTAGATTTGAGCACCTGCTTGTTCGCGGTATTTCTGCTTCAGTGTCACTCCGACATCACGAGTAACGTCGCGCTGTCCGTCTAAACGAAAAACGTGAGTAATAACGGATGAAATGGTGCGTTTACCACGGTAAGTGTTCTTCACAGGCACGTGCAGTGCTGTTCTCCTCTCCGGCAACAGGGGTCTCTCTGCCTCCGCGGGTTCAGCAGACCACGGGCCGGAGGAGCCGCTGGGGCCAGAGTGTCGGCAGCGTGGGCCTCGGAGGCGACCCGGTTCGGCCCGCAGTGGGGTTTTTAGCGAATTTCCTGGAACAGCTTTATAGCGCTGCGGCGGTCAGGGCCAGGGGTGTGTGTGTACGTTCGGGGGTGTGTGTGTAAGTTCGGGGGGTGTGTGTGTATGTTCGGTGGTGTGTGTACGTTCCGGGGTGTGTGTGTTTTGGGGTGTGTACGTTCGGGGGTAGTGAGGTAATAACTGGAACACAGGGAGGGGGACACAGGGCTCCGTTCCTGAGCACCAGCGCCGGCTGTGGGACGGACAGTTAAAAGATGGTGCTGCCGCCTCACGAGGCCTGGGCCGTGCAGCCGGCTGTGGGTTTGATCCCGTCTCAGTCACTGTGGCGGTCTTCTGTGTTCCTGTGGGTTATTTCCACAGACCGAATAGAGGAATCGCTGAGTCTAATCCCACCCGAGTGCATATTTTTGCTACACTGTTCTGTGAATGGATGAAGGAAAGACTGCGGGAGGCCGTGTAGCGGTGCGTCTGGTACTGCAGGTCACCTTCTCAGCAACTGTCGCTGTCGCTTCGTACAGAAGCTTCGGCGAAGCAAATGAGTGTAAAGGTATCAAAACCGACCGTCACATCCCTGCCAACTTCGTGCTCCTGCTACAAACATCAAGCAAAAGTTAACAATAAACAAACAGACGTGCGGCAATTAACTTTATACATAATGAAACGGCGAGATTTGAATGCGACGTTGACTGTTTTACCAACTGCTGGCAAAGCACATCAGAGCCGTTTCTGTTATAACCCTGCAGTTGCATTCAGCTTAATCTGCCAAGTTTGTTTGTTCCTATTAAAAGTAGCTGTGTGATTAATGGAAAAAGGGAAAATCATAAAGCGCGCCGATGCTGCCAACTTGAACTGGACTTTCCACAGCCGCTGCTCCCCACGGAGGAGAATTATAGCCAGTCATTTCATGCCAAGGCATGCATTTGAGTTGCTTTTTTAACTGTATATATTAAAGAGTCAGGTTAAGGTTATTAAGTATGCCAGAACGAATTGTATTTTTGCTCAAGTAAGCTTACAGGAAACATTCCATCAGACTCCTTTTATGCTTGGAAATGTAGTTATGAATTTTAAAGTAGACACATATTACAGAGGGAGACGGCTGTGATCTGAATTTTGAGCAATGTTGGGATTGGAATTTATGGTCTGAAAATGTTGAAGAAAAAGGATGAGGTGCCCTTGCAACGTAAAGCCGGCCGGTGGGGTTTAGAAAGAGGAGCGATGCCGGGGGTTCGGCGCTGAGCCGAGGGGCCGGACCGTTAGTAAACAGCCGGTCGCCGCCACATATCTACATGTGCAGGGCTCCTCGTAGCGGAACGCCGCCGTCTCCGATTGCTCTCCCTTTATTATCACACATCGCTTTGCTCCGTCGCCACACGTTCTCTGTGGTTTTCTTCTAATGTGCAAAACTGTTTTAATGATTAGCTTTGGAGTGTAAAAGGGAATGTTTCTGTTGAGCTCTCCTGTGAGGGCACCCCCCGCGTACGACTGCGTGTGGCAACAACGCAGCGCTGGCCATGCCCTACATAAAGCTTCAGCCCACCTCCAGGAGAATGTTGTCATTATTAATCCAACAAAACAATGCGAAGCAGATGGCTGGTGCTGAAATACATTGAGAAGTGACAAATGATGACCCAGGCTGAACAGAGCTAAAGTGCTGGTGACACACATGCATCTTACTGAGTTGTTAAGATTAATTAGATGATAATAAAAAAAAAGCGGGTTGTAAGCATTTTGCATTTTTGCAAGTGAAATAGCAAGTTTTGCAGGAAGTGAGAAAAGACTGATTATGAAATTACTGTGGTTAAAATCTAGAACTACTTACAAACTTTAACAGCACACACACACACACACACACACACACACACACACACACACGGGCGCGTGTGCGCAGTGAGCGTTTTTGGAACAAACACCCAGCCTTTCACACAAAAACATTTAAAACGCGAACACAGTGCCAGTTTCTGTAGAACCTCACCTCCCTGGTCTTTCTGGACGCTTCATGACAGCGCAGGTGACCGGAGAGGACAATCGGAGGTGAAACGTGAGGCCTGCAAGCCAAACTGTGCCTGTTAGACTGTAAATCAGGAATGTTCATCCTGGCTTCATATCATCTCTGATTTCATTGTTGGCAGCTTGTGTGGGAACCAAACACTTACTTTGCGGCATCTGATAGCTGCCATCTTAGCTGCAGTGCCGAAGAGTGAAGACCTCGAAATGAGCCTGTTGTGATGCACATAAAAATCGCAGTTTTTAATTTCTATTCAGGTGTCCACTTCACTCATTACTGACATTTGTCTGTCTTCGTGTTCTTCATTTAACTGTCTGGGCGATGCTTTGACGCACCTGTAATGGCTCTTTTGAAGCCGATAGATTATCCAGGAGAAGGTGGACAAGGCGTTAAGAAGCCAACCCTTATGCCACCTAAAAGGGAGCCTGTCTTGCTTTAAGTGAATACTAATCCTTCCAGATACTGCAAGTGCCGAGTAGACAGAAATCGTACGAAAGCGTTTTGTGCACAGCAATACCGGGATGATACTTATCCTGGGCTGTAAATGTGAAAATATCTGCAGTCCTTTTCACTATTAATCATACGTGTTTTTTTTTGTTTTTTGTTTTTTTTTTTGCAGTTGAGGAAATGGAATATTAGTTTGGAAAGAATGAGGAGACCTGTGCTGTGCAGTGTCTTCAGTCCTTGGGATTTTATAGAAGTAAAACATTTTCACGAGCTGCTCGCAGTCAGATAAAACTAAGGGCTTGTGGCTTATAAGTCCTTCCAGTGTTGTGGTTCTCCTGAGCATGCTGGGCTGCAGTGGCTCGGGAAGCTTTCGAGAAACTCCTGCTCACCGTGCATGCTACTGAGTTCAATCTAGTCGCATGCAATAAAGCATTTCTCTCGGCCAAAGTGGCTTCGCTTCACTCCCAGGCACCCAGATCTTAGCCTGGGGGGCAGCCGATCCTTATAAAGCTGCGACGAAACCGAGAGCAGATCTTTAATGATCAACACGGGGTGAGGAAGGCTGGGTTTCTACTTACTGAGTTCAATTCAAAACAACAGCTTCGGGACACACAGCAGGTTGAGGAACACAGGCACAAGATTTTATGACATGATGAGGACTGATTTGAATGTTTTCATTTCACTTCAATTTGACACCGTCAACACCTCTCCGGTATTCATTTTCATGTCAAAGACTGAGAACTTCATCCCTGTCTCTTTCTGGCTTAGTCCCCAGCATCACTTGTGACTCTGTCAACAGCATGAGAAAATTCCAGATGTCATCACCTGCTGTGGTGTTATATATCCACAGGCATATATGTTTAAAAGAGAAATATGAAGGTGTCGAGTTTTACGATGAAAACACTGACTTGGAAATCCAGGGTAGAAATCTCTCGAGGCTCCTTTTTGGGCCTGTGTCAGTGAAAAATGAGGCGGAACGCAGGTAACTGCTTAAATTGGGGGACATTTCAACAGATATTAAGGGAACTCAAAGACAAAATCAAAGCAATTCGTTGCCCCCAAGAGCTAGTTCTGTTTGGGAGATGCTCGAGAACTACTAAAAGCAGCTTCTTCGCTCTAAGGTGACTTTACTAACGTAAGGCGGCAGCAGAGATGGGTCAGAGGAGACCCGGCGAAACACGTTCCTGATACACAGAGTCAAGCAGGAGCACCAGCACACTCTGCCAGGGAGGCCCGGCGTGCCTCGGATTTGGGGTTGAAACCCCGGCTGAACAGTGGCACCACCGACACATCAGGCACTAAAGAAATGAAATGATAATCAGTGACATCCAGCTCAACCCAGGGCAGCAGATGCAGCATCTCAGACGCCTTTTGATAAGAACAAACGCCCCGGTTTGATGACATCTGTGATGTGTCTGAGAGCAACAGCTTTTCCCCACATATCTGCACCAGCTAAGAAAAGGCTCAAATACAAGTGGTGGGATCCATTGAACTAACCTTTCCGAACGGTTACTGTCTCGCACAACGTCCGCCTGACGTCACACGCCCAACTCAACCAGCACACGTGGAGGCGTATGTTTATCGCAATTAATACTCACGTTTGCACTCGCAAATTCCATACCTTTTAAATCAATTATTAAAAATCTCATCACTGAGCTAATATTCAACTTAATCCTTCAGCATGTTTGTAATTTTCAAGTTTAAGCCAATATCAAAAACACTGCTGAGATTTACTTTGTCAAACGTGATAAACTGTTGCTCAACTTTTGACTGTATAGCCGTGCAATAAATTAGTCATGATACTGCCTTCAATTCCAGTGCTGAGGAGAAGCAAAGCTATTATTTTTTTTGAATTTCTTTATTGCTTCTCGTCTCAAAGTAAAAGGGGCTGTTTGCATGTGGCAGGGAAAGTGTGAACTTGGTAACAAACGTAGCAAGACGTTGCATTTCTTTAACTTTTTTTTTTCCTCCAGGTACATAAAGATTTGGCAGAGCTGCTTTCCAGTCCGTAATATGATGATGTCCAACTGTTTATTTTCCACAGAGAATGAAATGGAAACCTAGTTTCTGCATGATAAATATGCATACGCTTTCAATGGCACTTAATCAGGTTTTGTTGAAATTCATTCAGCCTAATGGAGGCATGGTTACCGCCTGTGCTCCTGAAAGAGGAGAGACTAAGAGCTGATACTCAATATAACCACGAACTCTCCTTCCTAATTGCATTCGAGCATAAAATGGATCAGAGGAGGAATCACAGACTTTCTTGCTTTCAGCTCAGGGGTTGATATTTGCTGATATAAATGCAGGCACAGAACATGCATAAATACTCCCGACTAAAATTGGTGTAACATTAAGGCTGCCCATACAATAAGCCAGAATAATGCTTCTAAGATTGGGAAGTCAGTACTGGGGTATATTGCTTCTATAAAATGTCCTGAAAGAGTCATCGAGCAGAATCAGACAAAGGAGGCAAACAAAAGGATTCTCACTCCATTTGCTTCAAATGCACAGCATGGAACAGCCAGTCTCCCTGTCACCCTTCCCTGTTTTGCCACGTTCTTCCCTCACTTGACCCGGTGCAGCCAGGTAATCCTGTGATTCTCTGAATGTATGCTGGAGGTGAGCTGTTTTCCTCAGATCGCCCCTCCTGTACCCCGCGGGTCACACCAGGCGAACCACCGAAAGTCAGAAACAGTTCCTCCCTACAAATAATTTCTTTTCTTTTTCCTTTTTTGCAAGAAATATTGCCGAGGATTCGGGATAAACTCTTTACGGTGTGTGCAAAACAGCAAAGAATAACAAAATGCTAAATGAACGCGTTGCGGAACGGAGCCGCGAGTATCAAAAATAAATTCGGGTTTACAAAAGCCTCCCTTGCTCTTGAAAAGAGTCGCGGCGTCGCACGCCAGCGTCAGCTGCGCAACTAACTGCCCGCACTTATAAGGCAGCAAGTGAAAAAGAGCTTGCAACGAAGTCGAATAATGTTTATTTAAACGTGCCAACAGTAATTCAGATTCACTAGTTGTCACATAAGTCTCAATTCACCGGCGCATTTCATAAGTCCAGCACTTCATGCTCCAACCCAGCGCAGCCTGATGTGGGCTTTGTAGAAGCTTAACATTTAAATGTCCTCTTCCCTAGTCTGATTAAAGATGAATATCTCCTAAAGTAAAAGCTCCACAGACACCAGCGAGGGCGTCTTAGGCTAAAAAGCCACTTTGTTAATCAAGTCTTTAAAGGGACTTTTTCAAAGTCTACTTTACTTTTGGGCAAGAGCTGTGTGAAAGGTGCAGGTGACGCCTCGCTGTTCGCTGTCAAGACACACATTAGCCGGATGCCACATGCAGTCAAAGTACACAGTGGTAATAATTTAGCAAAGGAAAAATCTTCGGGCGGTAATATATTTGTGCGGCTGAGATGGTTCCGTATCTGCTGACATTTTTACAAATATTGCAACTAATAAGCGCAACGGTGTGAGAAAAAGTCTTTTTTTTTAGTATGTAACAATTTGAAACGGAAATGTACAACATGATGTTATGGAACGATTACATCTAAAGAAACACGCAAACAGTAAATAAAAATGATTTTTTACTAAGGAGACTGAATGTTAAAATAATGCCAGGAGTCACATCAGGTCTGTTGGATTTATGGTCACTTAGTTCAGGGTCTAATATGAATACGTTTCTTGTGCCAGAAAGGCAAGGAAATGTAATGACTGGTTTTTGTAGAAAACACGCAAAAAACAGGTATATATGGGAAAAATAAACTGGTAGGAAAAAGGTTTATTGTGAGTGGATCTCATTGACTTACCCTGTTTATAAATGAACTTGCAAAAGAGCCTGCAGATGATCCTCCAGGAAGATCATAGGCCTCAAGAAAAAGCTGTATATGTGGGTAAAATTGTAATTTGTTTTGGACCAAAGGAAAAACACACACGGTAGATACAGACTTTTCATCCTTTCTGCTTCATACCTGGACAAGTAGTCAACCGATAGGCCTCTGTTCCCTCACTGATCGATATTCTTTGAAGGTCAGCAATTAAATTACACATCCGATTGTGAAATGAAAAGATACTCCAGGGCGAAATGAAATGATCTATGAGCAGAGACATAGGCTGGTTTCCGCACCCCAAGTAGAACATAGTAGTTAGAATAGCTTATGAAGGATTAAAAAACATGCGCGAATGTACTGAAAGAACATTTTTAAATTACGTATTTCCAGGGAAAGCAGGCTGTGTTCTTGTTGTTTAGGAGCCCATTTGCTGCTTTTCTTGCTTCTGAAAAACACACCTAACCAAAGAGCAACAGTAACAGCGCAGAGTCGGCGACAGGATACAGGGCGATTCTGGGCGAATCTGTCGTGAGGAGTCCAGGGTTCAGATGGACCCCTGCAGACAAATATTTTTCCTAGTCTGAAGTGCACACGTCTTCTTGAGAAACTGGGAGAGCAAAGGTTGCTTTAAAAAGATCCTGTACACCAAGTAGGAAGGATGTAGCTGACGGACGAGAAACATGTGATGCAAATTGTATTACGGTGGTTTAGATTAAAAAAAACAAATTGAGGCCGTGATTAATATTTAATTGGAGATAAAACAAAAATTCATGGCAAATGTGCATTAATGATGCTCATTTTAAACGCCATGCATAAGGACTCTCGAGGCAGTTTAACAGTTTCGTACAAAAGTGTGTGCAACCTACATGGTGATATCGTCACAGGTTCTTGGCACCTTTTGGACCCTTCGTACAGAAAACGCTAATGAAAGACGTTTTGGGCCCAAAAGAAAACCTTGTGTGTAAGATGCAGAGCTGCAGTAACAGTCATAGTCAGTGCATGTTGTACAGTGCCGTCTTTACGCTTAATACCTGAAACCCCCTGAAAAGCAGAACAAACAAAAAAAGAACATACACTGCAAGTTACACCAAAATGGTACTTTGACAACAAGAAGGTGAAACCCTTTTCTTGTGAAAACCGCCTACATATTTCCTGTTCTGTTTCTGCCGCAGAGGCAAAGGCTGCAACTGACAATTTCTTTGTGTGTCTCAGGCCTTGTGGGGATGATGGCCAGACTGCAGTTGTCCTCTCCTCCCTGAACCAGGGTTGGGCGTGTGAACCCCAGCCACCTCGTGTGCTGCCATACACTCTTGACGCACAAACCAGAGCTGCTAGGTTACATAACCACAACAGAGCAGGGCAAAGGGGGATGGAGATGCCACACTGCACGTGTGTGTGACTTGCATGCTGGGGTACAACAGGCTGCTGGGGTAGGACAGGAGTCTTCGTGGTCAGTTCTTTAACTGTTACCGACTTTGAAGCAGGGCCTTGAACCACACACACATGCATGCACACACACACACACGAATCCACTTCATCATCTCGATACGATCTTCTACTGTAGATACATAATTTTGTTCACTGTGAAAACACTTAAACTGTGAAACTTAAAAAAAAAACTGTGAAAAAAAATAAAGGTGAACAATGGAAAAATAACTGTAAATAATTCCAGCGCTTTCCATCCAGCGGCACTAAAGAGCTCTGAAAGCAGACGGAGTCTCTGCTGTGTTCAAACCTGCTGACTGTAAGCACTTTCTGCTGGATCGCAGTGACTACACTGTACGATGGAAACGAGAAGTTTGTATCGTGCAAGCGTTCCCATTTTGATATTTAGATATTGGGCACGTGTTGACTGTGGCTTTATTGAAAAGGACACGGTTCAGAGTGAAAGAGAAAAAAGCTGTTTTCCAATGTTGCCAAATGAATTTTATTACAATTGATATAAGTGGAAGTGCTTAATGGTGCAGCTGGCAACAAACGGCAGATATACATTTGGAATGGTTGCAGATGTTGTAACAACAAACAAACCGGAGATGTAGGGCTTTCAATCAGTTGAGGACTAATGCGGATATCTTTTGGTCCATCAGTATCTAGCGATTTGCTATGCTGCTGACTGTAAGTGAAGATACTGATGCTGTAGCCGAAGGGTTACCGGTTTATCTGCCTGTATGCCCAGTCAAAATCGCAAAACCATAACTTGTACATTCTTCATTATAAGATTTACGTTTTTTTTTTTTTTTTTTTTTTTGTTGTAGCAGAAAATGTGCATTAGGAACATGAAACAAGAGGCCCATGAGCTGCCCTTGGTGATGAGAAGATAAAAACCAAGTCGCCCTGGGAAGATCTGCCGCTGGTGTCAACAGTGTTCTATCAAACTTTCCCTTCAGTCACTTCGGAGATGTTCGGATTCCTGCACCTCATCAGGTGCACTGGTGTGACTTTCTCATGAATGGTGTTGTATCACAGACAGTCACATTTGGGCCTCGAAATTTTTAAATAATGATCTGTTTTCCAATTTAATACAGAGAGGGATGGCAGCTGTGCATGAATAAAACATAAAAAGCAGAAGACACAACAGTTCTCCCTTTCCAATTCGAGTAGGCTGAACACAATAGATGCACGAATTCTGCTCTGATGTCACAGTTGCTGTGTGCTGTATATCACATTTCTTCATTTCATCATTTTATCTTTGTTACACCCAGTTTGAATGGAACCCACATTCAACGCAAAAAAAACAACTGCACATTTTCCGAGACTCGCTCTTTCTCCTCTGTGCAAAAAAGCAGAGGTTAACATTAGGACACCTAACTAAGTATCTCTGCAGCACAATAACTGTTTTTTTTCTTTTTATACGACAACTTAGTAAAAATCGATCGACTGACTTACTTTACCAGTTAAATCCGGAATGTGCTGGCAGTTGCCTTCGGTTTAAGTCGAGCATTTTCGGAACGACAACATCTAAACAAAGTGTGTTGATTTCACGAGATCATAATCTATTAATTAAGGCTGGAATTTAATGATTTTTTCTCACGGAATCACGTGTGGGTTCGGAGGAACGCGCTCTTGTCGCTGGTTTTCGTCACGACCGCAGTCAAGTTTTCACTCACTGGCAGAAGACGACCTGTGAATGTGCACAGTTCAACCTCAGCACTTCCCAGAATGGAATATGAGCATAAACTGAAACTGCGTGGATTAAGGAAGCTGAGATGTAGAACAGGCAACTAGAGAAGCAGCTGCATAATCTACATGATACAAATTTGAAGCAACTGGCGTGAGATTAGATTATTTCCCCGTCTTCCGTGCCCCGTGCTGACTGCTGTTGATCTCCCTCGCATGGCGGCCGCAGCGGGACCAGACCAGCACTTTGGACACACGCCGGGCAGCAGCGCAGGCCAGGGTCAGCGGGGGTCACACAAACACAGCAACGGCACGGAATCCCCAGGGCACCGGCGAGTCAGACACCCTGCCGTTGACACGTGCGGGATGCCGGACCTTTGGAAGTAAGGCCGCGCGGCAGAGTTGCTGTAACCAGAGGTGCAGTATAAACCGGACGTCCACAAAGTGCAAAATATGAACGTAACACTGAGGAAAGGCACGTAACCAAAAACGCTAATACTATTATAATCATTACAAACTAGAGCATTAATGAACCTTTTTTTTATACTAAACGGTGCGGGTGCTGGTCACAGAGTGAAAGGAAGGCGACTTCATCTTTCTCCCCCTTTGTTGCTGCGTCTTTCGGTTACAAGGGGCAACACTGGTATCCCACACCCGCTGGCCGGGAAGCCAGAAAGTTATGGGTTTGTCACCCCGCGAAGGACAAGGACAGCTCCAGAGTGCTGTTATTGGCAGCATTCTGGCAAATAACAGAGCCGTATGACTGTGCCTCGGGTTGGCGGACGTCCTCCTGGGCTATCGGTACATCTCTGTCTTACTGTACGACTGCAGCTAACATGCGTCACGTGTGCGTCTGATGAGGGTTCGGCCTATTAATCACTTTCCCAGGGCTGTGAAATATCAGGCATGATATAACATAACACAGTTGTCAAAGTTCAAAATCTCTCAAAAATATTTTTTGTGAAAAATTAACAGTTTTGGTAATTTTTTTTCCAGCGAAACGAAACACAAAAGGAGATGAAGACAAGCTACAGTCCACTTTAGACATTTTATTACAGACAAAATGAAATAAAAGAAGCATTGTGACACAAAATGAACTTGCTGGTGTGAAAGAACAAACCAGCATTTAGGAGACGTAAAAATAATAATAATTATGACCATAAAACAAATAGAAAATAATGATGCACCTTGAAAAAAAAAATAAAACAAGCCAAAACGTTACTTCATACTGTTCATAAATAGATAGGAACCCAGTCAATAAAATTAAATAGAAGAGGGCGTGTTGCAGGAAAAACAAAACAAAAAAAAACGGTAATGCAGTATAACAGTTAAAACTGATTCTTATCACTGGCTTTACAAATAAAAGAAGTACATTTGGCAGGTTTGTACATAAATGAGACGCCTTCCCCAGTTTCCATTCTTCAAAACTTAAACGTGTGCTACAGTGAATAATTAAATGTATGCCTTGGAAATAAAATGCATTATTATTTTTTCCACAAAAATTATAAAGATGAGTTCAACACAATTCTAAAACACCTAGTAAAACTACTCAAAAACTATAAACCCACTGTTTATGTTTATCTTTAGTAACATTTCACATTTAGCATTTTTTTTCTATTCACCTGTACAAGTCGTGTTGGGAACTGAGAGTCGATGAAACGAAGAGGGAAAAAAACAGAACGAGGAGCAGAAGTGCCGTCCTCCGCAGCTCCCGGACTGCGGGATCCCCACGTGAACAGCTGCCGAGCGGCACCGTCGCGCAGACAAGGCGAGTCTCTTTCTCACGGATCCTTTATTGACTGCTGCCACACTAAATCTTTAATAGTCTTTAATATCTCTTTTCCTGGAAAGATGCACCAGTGAGCACAGTTTTAATGCAAGATTTTAGTGTGTGCGAAATCCTTCATTGAATCCACCTGCACAAGTTCAAATTCACAAAACACATCTTTTCAAATTAAAGTTGAGGAATTACAGCTAAGTACTAAAAAGAAAAACAAAACACATCTGGACTCGAGATTCCCAATTTGATCCTGGAAAAGTGATATTTACAATCACACTGTGAGAGATTGGTTCTACTTTACCAGGTGCTGAATCATACAAAACAACTTGTTATGTATTTACTCTTTTTAATTCATTTTCTTATGCGTTCTTTGCCCAGAAGCACGGATCCACTACTCTTTGAGAGGTAAACCTGTTGCAGAGTTTGATGTCCTCCACCTAACACCAAGGCCTGTGCTGATGTCAACCTACAGGAATTGTCAATGCAAAGCATGTGGCAAGCAGGACTTAAATAAAACAACAAAACCAAAATAATAAGCAATCAACAAAAACAACTCAGTATTTCTTTATATATTAAAGCTGAACGATGCCCAAAAAGTCTGCCCGTGTTTTTTAGGTCGTAATGAAACAGCGCTGGAGTGCTGGGCCAGGTCCTGGGTGAACTCTGCACGTTCTAAGTGCTTGGCAAAAAGGCTCGCTAGTAGTCTTCAGGACTTGCAAGAAATCCTCAAAAAAAAAAAAAACAAAAAAACAAAAAACAAGAATGCTAAAAAACAAACAGGAAAAAGAAATTTAAATGGTGGTGGCGGTGGGTGGGGGCTCCCTGGTGTCTTTTCTGTTCAAGGTCCTCCGGCTTCAAGTGAGGTAGAGAGGCTTGTCCCTTGCTACCATGCTACTGCTGCAAGACAGGAACACAGAGGAGAAGAGGACAGCGGTGAGTGTCAGCAAGCGCTTCCCACCGAGGGAGTGCTGTGCAGCGACACGTTTCCCTGCCCCAGCTACTGCTGCTGCACTTCCCAGCATTCCACACAGGGATGACAGGAACCGTACCCGCAGATAGATTCGGCTGAACGACGGGGGGGTCCTGACGGAAAAGCCGTGCTGTATTGATCTAGCTTAAGGCAACGTGAAGAATTACTGCGATTAAGTGCGTAATTACTCTGCCGCTCATTCTGTTCCGTCTGAACGCAACACCCTCACAGCCCGGTTCTGTGCGGAAAGGGATCAGGTGGAATCACTGCAATCTGAACCAGGAGGTAAAAGTGCAACTGTTTACTCGGGCTTCGGCTAAACAAAACGTGTGTCGGTTTTTGCAGGTATTACATAAATACAGAGTTCCTTCTTTGATTAATCGATGTAAAGTAATCAGCAGAAATCATGACAACACTGCTCATTCATGGCAGTTCACCCCAAATCCTCATATTCCTTAAACTAGCACAGAGCCAGCAGGCACTTGATCGCCATTCAGATCTTAAAGTTAAGCCACGCTAACTCTGAGATTCTTATTTTACACTTTTTTCAACCGTACTAAGACTTTAAAAAACATTAAGAATGAATACAAAGCCTTCAACAGACTGAGTACAGTCAAAGTGTAGCCCATCTTTACTATTTCTTCACAAACCCCTGCCGAAACACAGTATATATCAATGCATGAGCGCTATACAAAATCATGACGTTGACTACATTAAAGCCATTGAGAGATTTTGCAAATAACCAAAAACAACATCTGGAAGCATGTGTTTGTACACAGTTGCACTTATTACCACCTTTGGTGTTCTGGAGTAAATGAGACTGAATTAAATTGTCGTCCAGTAATGTTGTTGAATTCTTTGCACCTTGAGCCATTATACTACGGTAAAATAGGAAATACCCCAGGGCCAGGCTGCAGTGCACGCAGATCCTGGACAGTTTATGGGCAGAACAGGCAGGCGGTTTGGTTCAGAGGAAACAGACACTTTCACATTCCTCTTCCACCACCTTAAAGTACAATGAGGTGCCATTATAATCAAGTAATAACTAACAAGTGTTAAATAAAGTACCGCCAACGTTCACCAAAGCAGCGATTTAACAACTTAATTTTGTATTAATTATTTCATTATTATTTTGTGACCTACTTTGTTGTAGTGATTTATCGTCTTAATCAGAAGTGTCTTTGTACAAGTAATCAATTTTATTACTGATGTACTGTCATATAGAGGTAATTTTTATTGTTTTTTAGTGTCATTACCCGAAATAAAACCTGAACAATACATAATCCCATCTCTTTCTGGGTGCTATTTTCCATCTAATTTTTACCAATTTTACTATATTTCCCATGGCTTTCAAATGCTAAGTGAGCTAAATTAAGAAGCTATAAATTCAAATTCTGAGCACGAAATGCTCGACGATTTGAAGAAATTGTAATAAGTTTTTGCGAAAAACAAATTCTGATAAATTTTAAAAAACACGTTAAATATTTTAATGTTTAAAAAAATAATAAAGTCTCCAAAGACGAAAAAGGAAAAAAATGTGATTGTTAGAAACTGCCAAGTGGTTGGTTTCAACCAATGAAAGTAGACAAACAGCCACAGCAAGTCCATCAACCTGTTTCATCATTTTTTAAAATTCTTTCTTTTTCTGATTGCTACGATTTTGTGTATAAGATTAGCTACGATCAACACGTTATTCCCATAGATGAACCAGAGGCACCAAGTGCTGAACATCAACTCTTTATACATATCACCTGCCAGTCCAAACAGCACCTTCTTGGTGCTAAATAACGTCTGCAATGACGAAAAAGGCAGAGCTTCCGTAACATTTAAAGACCACCGAAGAGACCGTCCGTGTGCTAAAACAAACAGGTGCTGGAAGTGACCTTGGCCTCGTATTCCAAAAGTGTGAGGGTGAGGAGAGGATCATCCTGCGCACTGCCTAGCAAACAGTTATTTTCCCCAGGAATGTACTTCTGCATTCTTGTATGTATCTTGCTAATTCTCTTACATTTACATGCAGAGACGTGCAATTATTAAAGATGATTTTAAATTTAAATGTGACCCTTTTCAAAGATTTCATTTCTAAATTAAAGGCTGAGAAGGGGGTGCCCTGAATGCCTTCATTGTCAATGTCTATTATTTAAAGCAGAAGGGATTTATTTCCCAGCCCATAATAGCTTCAAAATGTATCATACACACATTATTCCAAATTAAACCACACACCATTTTCTATAATTTTGCTCAACTAAAATAATCAGTGCATTTGTGCTTGGAATTAAAATCTAACACTACTTTCCAGTACTTTCACTCTTTCAAGACGCATAATCCTAAAGTTTATTTGGTGGATAAATACATCGATATTATGAAAAGTATTCACTGCATCGACTTCTCTAAAGGCCTGTTACAATTTGAGAACAGCAGTTTAACAGTCGTGATATAATGGAGTCTTTAGAAACCAGTGGCTTGGCTCTGAAGGGCTTCTGTCCCCTCTTGTTGAGCGGGGGGCTGTAATCTCAGGAGTTTGATTTGATAACCATCAAGGGTGGCAGCAGCCACTGCCGAAACAACTGCCTGTAGCAGGAACACTGTCAAATAACAACGCGGCAACCTTTGCTCTGCGAAGGAAAATGAACAAAAATCTGCATCTAATTTATTCTTCTTCGCTCAAGCCATCTTGCTTCTGCTGAGCTTCAGGCGGCCTACAACATAGACCAATTAGGCACCCAAATGAGTTAAACACCAGCTGAGGGCTTCAGGGACACCCTCCCGCCAAGCTGTCAAATTGCCCTTGGCAGGACCGATACTGGCAACCAGAAGAACAAGGCATCTCTCACTGCCTGTAGGGGGCGCTTGTGGCAGCCAGCAGAAATACCTCTGCTGACTAAACACCCCTCAGCAGAAGAGGTGAGAGCTCTCAGCCACAATTGACAGCTGACACAGGACTGTCTGTCAGCATTAGCTTTTGGTTTGGTGTACTTAATAACAAGCTCACCTTCAGCAGTGTGTGTGTGTGTGTGTGTGTGTGTGTGTGCGCGCGTGCGTGTGAGTGTGAGAGAGAGACAAAATGCAGAGATGCATCTCTCAGAAGACCTGGCACAGATCTCTGGCTTACCTGCAGTGGCTTCCTCCACACTCCCGATTGCAGTACTCACTGTCCCACTCAGGGTTCTGGCCTCCCACAGGGTTGGGAGCCCCTGGAGACTGAGAGCCCACACTGCTGGGATACTCCGACTGCATGTGTGAGAAGCCCTGAGAGGAACGACAAGCACTCCCGTCAGCACGGGATCACAGACACTGGGATTATATTAGTGTCTGTGTCGCAGTCCTGCCCTGTTCTTGCCAGCTCACCCCCCCCCCCCCTATGGGAGAAGAGAGTGGGGGGGCTGTGTAAATGTGTGTGAGCAGAAAGCAGCTGTCTGCTGGAGTGAAGGCACTGACCTGCTGACCAGGAGGAGAGTGAAGAGGGGCCTGGAGCCCCATCTGATGGGAGATGATTGGCTGCGACTGGACCTGCTGCATGTGTAGAGGCTGGTTGAGGATGGAGCTCTGGTGCAGCGACAGCTGTTGATGCAGAGGTGGGCTGATCTGAAAGGAGGAAGGCGGAGAGGCACTCATGCTGGGCAGCATCTGCGACTGGCTGAGGGTCCGGGAGAGGCTGTGCCGCGGGGGTCCAGCGTAGCTCTGCAGGTCGGACAGTGGGAAGGAGCCCGGGCCCAGATAGGGCGAGGAGGGCTGGGGTGGCACACTGTACAGGGGCTGCTTGGGTGGCATCATGTGGGAAGGCTGGCTTGTTTGGGCATTTTTTGTTTCCACTGGATCACTGTAGGTCTATTGGGATGACAAAGATGACAGCATTACTGGGACAGTCCCAAGTCCTCAATTAATTGGACCCACACCCAAAAAACGCAGCAAATGTGGAAAGGTCAATGACAGTCTTGCAACATAGAAAGAAAGAAATACATAACCCTTAAAGAACATAAAACTGAGACAAGACAGGGTTCACTCCGCTAAAAAAAGCACTACAGACAGAAGTGGATTATTTAACACGAACGCTTGTCGTGAAGTTGTCGCACAGCGCATCTTTACACGGGAAAGCCGGGGGGGAGTTTGAAGAGTTAACCCGTCCACCAGCCCTGCCACTGCGGAATGGAGCACATCTGTATGAAGGACACGGGCGCTGTTACGACCTGCACGTACCCAGACAGATGGGAGGAAGCAGGAGGGTGTATTTGCCGTTTCGAGATGGAATTGAGGCCGAATGGAATGAGAATAAATTGGGTGACAACAGAAATCTGTTGGACACTACATTTCACATGTGAATGTAACCTGGCAGTATAAACAACACCGCCTTGCAGTTTCCCCCCCTAAAAGATGTGCAAGATAATGCAAATTCAGAATAATAGCTGCGGAAAGTGCTAAAAACATGCATCAGCAGACAGATGTCCTGGGCAAAAACCACAAACCCCCAATTTGCTGCACTGTACACATATTTCTAGCTGTTTTGCATGGGATTAATTTAGTCTCACTGCATTTATTATAATATGATGCACACTGTTCAAGCCACACACTGGCACTTTATGAAGACATGTATACAAATTTATTTTAGAAATGGATGCAGGCAGCAGTGTAGCAACTTGTCAGTTAAAATATCAGCTATAACATTTATGACAGAGTTTCGCACAGGCATAGTTGGGGCCTCGCACACCGAGACACAGCTGGGTGACACCGACAAGGGACCCGCACAGCAAACCGCAGCGTTAACTCTACACCGAGAGAGGCCATTTGATTCCTGTGTCGTGCCCCAAATGAACTCTTTCGGATCTGAATAAACGCTTTCTACTGTATGGCACGTTTTTAACGGTAAAAGCGACAACCTTTTCAATGGCTTCAAGTTCCAATTTTAACGCAGCGCAAGATGCTGCGAGTGCCGCGTCTTAGTAACTTCACATCAAAATCAAGCTGTCACTTTGAATCGAGCATTTAAAGAAACAGTCTGGCCAACTTTTCAAGAAGGTAGACGTTATGTCTTTATTCCGGCTTCTTCCTCACAAAACTTTGAATGCCAACCAATTCACAGCGACATCAATCATGCATCTGAATTACCAATTTGACAGAACATTTTAATTATGCAAAATGACAGATGAGATTGGTTGTTAATAAACACTGCCATAGGAACAGAGTGATGAATAAACCATTCAGGCTGTAATCACAGCTCTTGTTTTTTGGGTGTTGTAAATTTCAGTGGGAGAGTGAAATGCAAGGGGAGGGGGGGGCGACAGAAAGAGGTGCTGCATGGTAATGCAGTTTGGATTTGCGGGGGGGGGGGGGGTTCCACCCAAAACACTTTTCCAGGCAGGGG